>PVKE010020501.1:0-27417 GCA_004027555.1 Craseonycteris thonglongyai | reverse complement strand
CAACTATGGAGACTGTTCTGGGCCCTCCCCCTTCTCTCTGTCTCTGTATCTCTCTCTCTCTCTGTTAAAAACAATCAAAATAAATCTTAAAAAAAAAAAGGAGTGCGGTAGCAGGGAGACAGGAGGAGATATATGTGTTTTCTTAAAAAGAGCCATGGTTCCACTTTGAGGGGCTCAAATAATTTTTGAGGTGACAAGACTTACCGTATTTTTTGCTCCATAAGACGCACTCTTCCCCCCAAAAAACATGAAGGGAAAAATGTGTGCATCTTATGGAGCGAATACTGCAAAGAAGAGTGCACGTTGGGGACCTTCATGATGCCATGGGGAAGCCTGCAGCCAGATCAAAAAGCAGGGACTGCATGGAAGGAGAGCGGGTCCAGGCAGGTCAGGTGCATCTTATGGAGAGAAAAATACGGTACATGCCTGACACAATTAAAGACCTATTGATTTGATGTCTCTCAAACTGGGAATTATCTGTATGTTTCTACACTTCACATATTTAAAATTTCCAATATCATAATAAAGGCAGAAATAGCCAAATTTTCAATCAGGTCTAGCTTTCAGGAGACAGAGGTTGGAGAAAGAAAACTATTGGGGCAAATACAGATCACTACATACTTGCTACTTTCAAGGTGCCTTTTGAAATTAACCTGTAGCTATTTAAGCAGCAATTGCAGAGGTAAAATGTAACCAGCTGCAGAGCTCTAACAAGGCATTACAGCATCTCTTAAGCATTCTCTCAGCTATACTGCATTGTTTGCCAAACCCAAGAAGAGTGTAAGTAAATAAAAGATAAAAACATTGCCCAAAATCTAAAGAACAAAGGCACATTATCATGGAATCAATAAGAAAACAGGCAAAGGTTTCAAAAACTCTACATTTTAAGTAGCTAATTTCGGAAGAATCTGCTCCCTGCCAGCCCTTTCCCCTCATAAACATCACCACATCTACTTTCAAAACAGAAAAGGGAAATGAAAGAATAAGGGAGAGAAACTACACAGTAAAATCCAAGGTGAAAAGTGGTCACTGTTGGATTAAACAAAAGACTCTATAATACTCGGGGGTAGGGCAACAGTTTTAAAGTAAAAGAAAATGGAAAACAGGAATGATCAGAAGGAAAAACATTTTAGAATGGGAATGTGAGTACAAAACCACAAAATTGTTTCTTGGGCTAACAGATAGACATGAGGTAGTTACATCTGAAATAATATATGGGCATAGTAAGATAGATTTTTTTTCATGAAAAATGAAATGTAGGCAAATATTAAATTCTGAGATTAAATAAAGGACTGACAGACAATACAGAGCAGTGTGAGTATATTCTTCACTAAAAAAAAAAAAGTAGTTACATTTCCAGTTAAGAAAATAAAACTTAAAAGAATGTAACACACAAATATAGTTATAGCCTCTCCAGGTTACTCAGCTAAAAATAAATTCTTAAAATGTATTTACAGTACAGGAAAAAGTGAAGCAATGGTTCCAACCATCTCCCCATTACTGTGCTCCCAAACAGGCAAGGGGACCTGGCTGCCCTCCAGGACACCAGGCTGAGTGTAGCAGGTTGCAGTTGCTGCTTCTCAAGGGAATCTCCGCAGGAGGAGGCAGAAAGGAACAGACAGGCCCTCTTCAAAAGGCCAACTGGTTGAGAATGAACTTTTTGCTGAGGACTCAATTTAATTATTAAATTAGTTGGGAGATTAGAATTTCTCTGCAGGATAGAAAGTTCACTCAGAAATGAATAACCTAAGAATTTTATTTCAAAGCCCTGAGGATTTCCTTCTCATCACGCTAGCACTGACAGGACAGATACCCACTGAAGTCAGCAGGGCTCTCGGAGGAACTGGTTTCCAGATTTTTTAAAAAAGAGATGAAAGGGTCTACGAAGAGGTTCAGGTACAATTCTCTCAGTCTTACAAACAAGAGGCTAAGAGACTTGTCCAAGGTCCCAAAGCTAATTCAGAGAAAACCACACCATTCCTGCGTGCCTGACAGCCCTGCCACTTTCCACTTAACATTCCATGCAAGGCCTCTGCTACACTCTGTTGGAAAGGGTCCTTCCCTTTAGACACGGAGCAATAAAAGGAAAAGCAAACCAGTATGTGACTGTGTTTTAGGACTGTCATTAACCAAATATCCTGGATTTTTCTGTCATTCTTAGCTGACACTGTACATGAAAACTTCCTAATAGAATTCCTTTTTATATTTGCTACAATTGCCCAGGCTCAAGAAAGGCACTTTACCACCCTTCCCCATCATCAAACTCAGTTCCACAGAACTCATGTTCTAAATTCACTCCTACCTCTCCACTACCAGTTTCTTTGTATCTTACCAATGTGAGCCACCTTGCATGGTTTTAGAGCATGCTTGGGCTAGAAAGAGCGAAGCATGAAATAACTATTACCTGGTTCATAATCTATATGTACTCAGTTTTAGAGGGATTACACTGCATACATCTGTAATGAACACAAAACAACTAAGGAATTTAATCATATGACAAGGTTCATTAATATTATACTTTAAAGTGGTCGAACTCAAAGAAACTCATTTTATAGATTAATCATGATCCAGGAAATCAGCACCATTTTAAAAAGCTTTGCATTATTTACAAAGCATGCCACTAAATTATTTCCACCAGTAAAAACTGTTTAAGAAGCCTTTCAATGTAATTTTGGTTTCCCTAAAATGAGAGCAGTAAAGCTCTAGTGTCATCTAGTCAATAACACATACTAAGAACCCACTGCAAGTGGAACTTAAGCACAAGAGCAAACACACTACACTAAACTGAACTGGATCATTTCCTTCTGATTTGCAAAGAGAAATCACTTTCCTGGGAACTTCTGGCCCTGCAAAAGTAGACAGGAGAAACAAAAAAGTCCTTAGACACTGTACTGCCTCTGGCATTTTAAACTCAGCTGAAGAAGCTGTCTGGCCTCCTTTCAACTTTTCCCTCTTCATGCCCCTTTCTTCCACCTCCTCAGGACCCCATGGTCTTGCAGGTTGCTTTGCACACTCCCAACTCAACTGGATCCAGCTTTTGCACCTGAACTTTGCCTCCCTTTCCTCAACCAAACTTCTTATTCTCAGTATGTTTTGTCCTTCCTAAGATCAATGATACAAAGGGCCCAGTCACTAAGCAACAGAGATCCAAAGGCTATATTTTCTCTCTTTCAAAAAAAGATGCAAGCACTTTAATTAATTTTGAAATCACAAACATGACAAAAACATGAACTAGATTTTCTGTCCTCCCAGGGGTTTGCCCCAGAAAACTGAAGCCATGTGTGACTGAGGGACAGGAGACAGGCTGAAGGGAAACAGGGACAGATGCTTAGAAGTTGCCCAAGACTAGACTAGGCCTGTTTTTCTTCATTCACTTGTACATGTAAAATGTTGAAACAAAATGCTAATTTGGTCAAGTGGCCTATTTCACTCCTATCCTCTCATTACTGGTATCCACACCCTGAAGTCCCTGCTAACTCCCCACTGACTTGTCCCCTTTCCTTCCTCCATATTGGTCTCCACCCACCCACTTGTTACTACTCTTTCCCCTCTCTGCTCCAATACTTAATTTTGATTTTTCTGTTCTTTTCTTTTTCTTTTCTCGAGGAAGACTTCTGAAAACACTAAGGCCAACATCTACCTAACAGAGAGGCAAGATGGCTGTCCATCCAGGCAGAGTTGCATGTGAGCACATACCTGCTCTATGTGGGCCTGTGCGTTGCACTTATGTGTCTCATTTTATTCTCTTTAACCCCAAAAGAAAAGCAATTAATGCTCTCATTTTCAGAGGTAGAAAGTAAAGCACAGGGAACACAAATAACTTTACTAAAGTCTAGCTGCATGTGAACCTGGGTCTGCCCAGCTTCAGAAGTCAGGTAGTTCCCAGGCACCTACCTGGTCCGACTAGGACCGCCTCATCCTCGGAGATCTCAAGACCTCATGGACCAGGCCCAGTGCACAGAGCACACACAGCATAGCACCCTCCCCCTCAGAAGCCCCGTCTCAGGGATAAGCAACCCACAAACAGCCCCCAGGCCTCCAAAACCACACTCTGTGTCATGCCATACTAAGTGGGCTTTAGGTGAGAACCACAGTAATAAGCTCTGGAGGGTACAAATAGCAATACTAAACTCAAGTCAGAGAGCGCACATTTTTTAAGGGTCCCTAAAGCCAAGAACTATCAAAATTCAGAGACAAAATTAATTTAAAATTCACTTTCAATTCATAAATATAATAAATAACTTTTGAGAAGGAGGAAAGAGGGTTGGGACAAGTAAAATAAACTGGAAAAAAAAACAAAAACAAAAAATCCTGGTTGGTTGATGATGAAAAACTAATCGTTAAAGAATTCAGGCCTCTAAATTTGGTTTGGTCCTGAAGATACAATAAGGAGTAATTTGTTCTAGGTAAAAACCTTATTATATCCTAATTAAACAGTCCTAACAGCTTCATTTGGTAATGACCAGATATGCACAGGCAGAATGACATTTAGTTCGAACGAAAGCATTCACTTGAAGATTATCACAGCTTAAAACATTTGATTACTTTTGTTCACTATGCACACATTCATATAGCTCATTTTGTTCCACAAATGAAGAGGGAAGTCACATGGTTATTATATTTCTGGTGGCTTATTTAGTGAAATAGGCTATTCATTGCTAGGAAATTATACATATAAAGGTTCTTGTGTTTCAGTTTATATGGAATATTAAATATGTGATACAGTTACTAGGGTGGTAAATTCAAGAAAATTCTGTAAACATATTTTTATTTCAGAAGAGTCTATCTAGGTACAATGGGGAAATGCTGATTTGCCTATGGCCAAGCAAATAAAGACTTTAAGATTTAACAACAGAAAAAGAAAAGCATATATCATTTCTTTTCTTAAAGACTTTATACCCATTGAATCTTAATAAAATGAGGTAGAAAGAATCTCCTTGAAAATCATGAACAATAAAAACATTAAAAAAACTGATTTTATAAAATAAAATCCATATAATGGTTTCAATCCAGAGAAAACAATTGATGCCTGAGGTCTGCAGTTCATAATTCCTAATTTCATAGTTCTTTTGATACCTGATATATGTGCACAGATATTGGTCTGTACAAATAATGCAGCATTAGATATGTTAGCAAGCTGCTGGCATTTGGGGGTTAGGTGATTTTCTGGCATGTAACAAATATATCTGTACCAAAAGGAAGAATGAACTTTGGAAACTACCTTTAATCAAACGTAAAACTGTAGTTTCTTTTTTTGTAGAGGGAGATCCAAGCTAAAATAAACCTAACAGAAGCTGCTAAGCGGACAAGCTCCTCTATCTGGGGCAGGAAGACAGTGAAGGGACACCAGCTTGTTAGCAGAGAAGCAGGGAGACCTGAGCTACATACTCAAAGCCAGGGTCTGGGACGCTAACAGTGCTTCTGAGACTGCTGTAGCTAAGAATGCTGTTAGAAGAGTATTTTCAAAGAATATATTTCTTGCTTTCGAGCATTTTCCCTAAATAATGTCTAGCTTTTAACTTCAGATTTGTCATTGTAAGCCCTGGTCTTACAAACTGGCACGGAAGCTATGGTAAGCAGCCCAGGCTCAGTCAGTTTCCTCAGAGCTGCCCCCGCTGTGGCTATGTGACTGGAACTACCGTCACATTATGATCACTAAGTTTTGGGGACAATTCCTAAATCAGCTGTTTTAAACTTAAGAGCACCCTTGATCCTGGGGCCTTCCTGTTTCTTCAAGCTGGCAAGGACCAGGTTTCCAGTGGCTATGAATCTTTACTCTGGCCACATCTGAACTTCCTTGAACTAGATCATAAATTACCACTAAAGACAAAACAAAGCACCTGGAAATACATCATTTTAAAGATTTATTTTATTAATTTTTTTTGACAGAGAGAAACAGAGACAGAGAGAGACAGAGAGAAGGGGGAGGGCCCAGAGCAGTCTCCATAGTTGACATTAGTTTTCCATATAGTTTCACTCCACAGGTGGGCACAAGGCTGCGCAGGGCAGGAACTGGGCCAGGAGCCTCCCACATAGGTCCCGGCAAGAACTGAACTGGGGGCACACCCCAGTTCAGCATGTGGGTCCACATGGGCCGGGGCCGGGATTCGATCCTCGGTCCTCGGGGCTTCAAAGCGAGCGCTTTACCCACTGAGCCATCCCAGCTTTCCCAAGGAAATACATCATTTTAAAATAGACATTAAATACAAGTCATAAAACATAAAGACGTACAGATTACCCATGTTGCTATCTATTAGTATTGCAAGATGTCTTACTGAAGACAATAGGTGGCTTTTGTGAAAATCACAAATGTTAGTACAACTAAATATAATAAAAGGCCCAGAAAATGGAATTTCTAAGACCCCTTAAGCCCCATTCCTTATTTTTCCCTCCAATCCTGCTTCTCTTCTTAACCAGCCTACTTCTACTCCTGGCATCACTACTTTCTGTCACCCATACTTAAAACCTCACAGGTAACTCTAGACTCCTCAGGACAGCCAGCTCCTCAAGTCGAGTTCACCTGCTCCTTTCCAAAGCCACTCTCCTGCCGGGGCTACTCTAACAGCCCCTCATGTCTGTACTCAATCAACAGGAGGAGCTTCCTGAAGCCAGGCCCAGGGGCCAGGCTGCCACCAGGGAGGGACGCCTCCAAGGGCTCAGTTAAATTTCTGTGGTTCATCTCCTGTCTGCAAACTGGGGATAATGACAGCATTTACCCAACTGCTTACTATAGCATGAAGAGCACAGGTCTCAGGTCAAGACAAAAAAATGAACTCAAATCCTAGCTGTCCTTATTAGCTGTGTGATCCTGGAAATCACTTAACTTCCCCAGGCCTGTTTTCACAGGTACCAAATGGGAATAAATACCTCTTTGCAGGAGTGAATAGCTGTACTGGGTTGAATAGTATCCCCCAACATTCATGTGCGCCTGGAACCTGTGCCTGTGACCTTACACCATATAATGGTGTTTCAGTCTGACTACAAAAACGATGGTGGTCCCCTAAGATTTTTGGAGATGAAAATTTCCTATTGCATAGTAATGTCATAACCACCATAACATCATAGTACAACACATTACATGTTTGTGGTGATGCTGGTATAAATAGACCTACTGAGCTGCTATAAAGTATAGCACATGCAATTATGTATAACATAATACTTGCCAATGATGATAAATGACTGTTACTGATTTATGTATTTATTAGACTATACTATGCTTTCATTGTTAGAGTACTTATTTTAAAAATTTGCTGTAGAACAGTATGCTGTGTTACACTGGCAGCAGCCTCATGTATCTCCTGTTTACCTCGTCTCTTGGTTGCATCACTTTCTCTTGTGCTTGATTTAATCTCATGTTGTTTTGTTCATACCGTGCTGTGCAGGTTTGTAGCCGAGAAGCAATAGGCTATACCACAGAGCCTAGGTGTGTAGTAGACTGTACCATCCAGGGTTACGAAGCACACTCTATGATGTTCACATGCTAACGATGCATTTCTCGGAACATATCCCCACTGTTAAGCAGCACATGACTATCTGGAAATAAGGTCTTTGTACATGTAGTTTAGGTGATGTCATACAGGAACAGGGTAGGTCCTAAATCCAATGACTGGTGTCCTTAAAAGAGGAGAAGATGACAAAGAGACAGTATACATAGGAAGAATGCCAGGTGAAGGAGGCAGAGATTGGAGTCTATAGTCCAAGGAACAACAAGAATTGCTGGCAACCACCAGAAGCTAGAGGAGGCATGGAAGGATCGATTCCCCTCTTGCCTCCACAGGGCCTTTGGAGGGAGTGTGGTCCTTAAAACACCTTCATTCTGGACTTCTAGCCTCTCATTGTGAGAGAATAAATTTATTTTTTCAGGCCACCCAGTTTGTAGTAATCTGTTATAGTAGCCCTAGGAAACTAAATAATAGCTAATAATTAATACTTAAAATTATTTGCTACGTGGGGAAGCTGGGATGGCTCAGTGGGTTAAGCGCTCACTTTGCAGCCCCGGGGAACAAGGATCAAATCCCAGCCCCAGCCTGTGTAGACCCATATGCTGAACTGGGAAGTGCCTCCAGTTTGGTTCTCACTGGGGTGACACCCCAGCCCAGTTCCTGCCCTGTGCAGTCCCGTGCCCACCTGTGGAATGAAACTATGTGGAAAAAACAATGATGTACAACTATGGAGACTGTTCAGGGCCCTCTCCCTTCTCTCTGTCTCTGTCTCTCTCTCTCTGTCAAAAACAATAAAAATAAATCTTAAAGAAAAAAAAATTATTTGCTACAAAATGGATATTCCATGCTACACATGAGGAAAATGAGGCTGAGAGAAGGTAGACCATGGCCTAAGGTTACAGGGTGAAGCCTGGTGGGTGCTCTACCTGATTTGGTTGTGGACTCCATGCTTACAACCACTCTGCCGTCATACCTATTCCTGAATGGAATTAGATACAATGTATATAACTGCCTAGAATACTGCTGCTCACAAAGTACTCAGAAACCTCGGCAATTGCTATTGTTACTCATATTTCAACTCTCTACAGTGCTTGGCCTCCAAGTTAAGGATCAGCAAACATTTTCTTTAAGGGTCAGATAGTAAATATTTGACACTTTGCAGGCTGAGGCAAATTGAGGCTTACTTTCATAACCATTAAAAATAGAATCATTTAAAAAATTTAAAAACCATTTTTAGCTCAAGTGCTATGAGCAAACAGGCACCTGGGTGGGTTTGGACCACAGGCTATAGTTTGCAGACCCTGCTCCGTCTCTAAGCATTTCTGTTCGTGGTTCCAAAACCTCTAATCTGCAGGTCACTTTATACTCCTCATTGTTCCTTACCCCACTTCTATAGGCCCACAGTACCTTCTGTCTCCTCCTCCCTAGCCCCATGGACACCTCCTTAATTTAGGATTTCATCATGTCTTTTCTGAGTCATTATAAGAGCTTCCCATCTCGCCCCACCCTGAGCCATCCTTTACTTGTCACCAGTTCCTGTCCATCTAAAGTACAGGCCTGACCACGTCAATGCACTCTTTGATCTTCCACAACGCTCCCCTAATGCAGCAATTGTAAACCCAGAAGCACATCAAAATCATGTGAGGGACTTTTTTTAAGAACACCAATATGCAGGCTACATGTCCCTGACATTTTGATTCAATAGAGCCAGGGCGGGGCCCAATTTACAATTGTAACCACTCCAAGGCTGCGCTCTGGGCATGCAGTGTGTCAGCTATTACATGCTTATCAAACCTACCCTAAATCCTTTCTAAGACCAAGAGTGCACTTTCCATCTATATTCCTCCAAAATTCAGAATATGACCATCTTTCAAAGGGAAAAAAAAAAATGCTACCTACTCAAGTCTCTAACACAGTTGACAATGACTTCATCCTCTGGATTCCCATGCACTGTTACTTTGGGCACTATTTTAAATGTACTTATTTCAATGATCTGTACACACATCTTCCCTCCTTTATGGAACTACACCTTCCATGAGGGCAGGTACCTACTGCTCAACACCTAAGCTTAGTGCTCTGTGTATCCAAGTCATTCAACAAGGTGAATGAACTCTCTCTGGATCATATGCTTTGATTAAAGCAAAGGGGACCCCAATAAAAGTGTTATAATAAAATACTTAAATACCAACAATCAATATAAAGTGAAAGTATGAGATACAAAATGTTATTTTTTCTGGTACATAAAATAAAGCATCTTCAAACTCCCTCTCTTCTCTTCATTAATTTTAGAATGTTATTTCACAGATACACAAGTCTAAGACTTTTAAATTACTCACATGTCCATTAATGACTTCACCCATAAAATACATCCAGACCCTATCTTTATTTTCCATATACTTTTAAACTGTTGTCCAGTATCATGTAAACAAAAAAACAAAAACACATTCAATAAATCACAGAAGACATCCATTTCAAAATCAAACAAGAAGTGCTTATTGACTGCCTATTTCATTAATTCAACAAGCATTCATTAAGCACTTACAATGCATATATATACAAAAGAGCAGAGCTACATACCAGAGGAGTATAAAAACATGACCCCCACACACACCACTCAATAACAGAGTAATGTATCATGTTTCACACAACAGTTAGCATTATATTATCAGTGATGTTTACTTGGAAAAGGACTCGGCTCCAAGTGGGATGTTCCAAGGAAAGGAACTAGATCTGAGGCTTGTGTGTGCACGTGTTGGGGTGGGGGAGATGTAGACTAGAATGCAGGAGCCTGTTAATTGAAAAGAATTAATTTCAAGTCCAGACTCCCCACTCCACCTGTTCCAATCAAAGCCTTCCTCATCTCAGTTAATGGAAACTCCATTGATATTGTTGTTGGTCAGGCCAAAAACCATGGTCACTCTTGGGAACTCCTCTTTCACTCACATGCCACATCTGATCCTTCAGGAAAAACTGTTGATTCTACCTTTAAAATATGTACAGAGTGGGACCCTTCCTCACCGTCTCCATTGTACCTACCCAGGTCCAGGCCCCCACTGTCACTCACCTCAATTATTGGAGTAGTTTCCTAATAGCTCCCTGCTCCTCCTACCTTTACATCCTACCTCCTCCCTTTTATTCTCAACATTATCTCAGCAACTGGAGTTAAGTCTGTTTAAAGGTCCAGCTGTACACCATTCCCTGGCTAAAACCTCTGCTATGGTTCCCATCTCACTTGGGGTTTTATTCCAAGTCCTGAAAATGACCTACAAAGCTCTACAAACCAGAACTTCTGTGACCTCATCTCTTACTCAGATCCTCGTAGGTCCAATCACCTGGCCTCCTCACTGTTCCTGAGCCTGCCCAGCATGTGCCCATCCCAGTGTCTTTGCTCTGGCTACATCCTCTGCAAGAAAAGCTCTCCCAGACACCTGTTTGACAAAAATCCCTCACCTCCTCTAGGCCTCTGCTTAAATTTTACCTCCTCAATGAGGTCTACTTTGATGATCCATTTTAATATTTCATTCCGTGTCCTCATGCCCACCTGCCCTAATCCACTTTATTTTTTCCCCTCACACATACCTGACTCTGACATACATTATAATTTATTACCGTTTGTGTTTCATTGTATCTCCACCCTGCTAGAATATAAGCTCCACAAGGGTGGTGATCTTTGTTTTGGCTGTTGATGCAACCCTAGTATCTTGGATGGACAAAATTAAATATTTATTGAACAAAATCAGGTTTATCTTTCAAAGGATACTATGAATAAATTTAATGATTTTAGCTCACTTTACTTCAGCTCACTGTCTTCCTGATCAATAATACATAAAATTTATCAGAAAAGGAAAGTCAAATCACAATAACATAAAAAATTCTAAGAAAAGGAATAGAAGTGACATGAAGACTAAAATTCATTCACACTAAAGTTTAATAAGGATATAAATACAAAATTGGCTCTACTTTTGGAAAGGAGATCCTATTTAGAATTCAAAATAAAGTAGACACTTTGTAGGAGGAAAAATCCATCACAATTTCTCTCTTTGGTGGCTCTATTAATTTTATCATTCCTCATTTGGGTCTGAGAGAACTCATCCAGCCACCCACCCACCATGCCTTAGCTTTAGAACACCTGGGAGCTCTCACCAACAGGCAGGTGGCCAGGTATTAATCATTTTCACATTTGCAGCACCTGGTGGGGAAAGCCCTCAATGCATGCTTGCTGATCTGAACTAAATGTACACACATGTTCTTTCACATCAACTGATAAAGGATTTTCATGCTCCCAGATTACAAAATCACATAAGCCGATAAAATGCTACTGAAACTACCCTGAAACAATGCCTAAATGTTCATCATATACTTGGGAGTATTTTATTTTCAATACAAGAATGATGCTATTTAAAAAAAAAACGTTAACAAAAAGAAATTAACAAATGCCTAGCAAATCATGAGCCTCATATTTACAGATGAGGGAACTGAAGCTCAGAAATGTTTTGTGCAAGGGCACAATTTGGAGGAGGGAATAACTGACAGGAGATAATTTATATAAACTCTTTAATGTGAGCAATAAAAAGGTGACTCCAAATAACACAAATATTTATTCCTGTTGCCATTTCTTCTGGTGTGCAATACAAAACAGATTTATTAAAATACAATATTTAACTGCAAAACCGACGATTCCCTGGATTTTTATACTTTTGTTTTTATATTACAATTCTGGTAGTAATAGGCTATCTGGAGAGGTGATAAGATTATTGGAGTTGTCTTTTAAAGGAGGGTGAACGGCTTCCATGGTAAAAATACCTTTTTAGGGGAAGCCGGGATGGCTCAGTGGGTTAAGCGCTCACTTTGCAGCCCCGGGGACCGAGGATCGAATCCCAGCCCGGCTCATGCGGACCCATATGCTGAGCTGGGGAGTGCCCCCAGTTCGGTTTTCACCGGGGCGGGACCCTGGCCCGGTTCCTGCCCTGTGCAGCCCCAAGCCCACCTGTGGAACAAAACTATGTGGAAAAACCGATGATGTGAAGCTATGGAGACTGTTCTGGGCCCTCCCCTTTCTCTCTGTCTCTGTATCTCTCTCTGTCAAAAACAATAAAAATAAATCTTTAAAATCTTAAAAAAAAAAGAAACCTTTTTACTTTTCAGAATTAAGCATTTAGTTAGTAGCTACTAAGAGTCATAATATTTAATCCTCATAACGACTTTATGAAGAAGGTTTCCCACTTTGCCAGTGAGAAAAGTGAGGTTTATAGAGCTCCCCTATTTTAAGGTGACCAGACATCCTACTTTTGGCGGGACAGTCCCGATTTTTAACAATTTGTCCCGCGTCCCGCAGCATTTTTAAAAAGTCGCGATTTTTGGAAAGAATGCATGACAAGCGAGGGAACAGCGGGAGATAGACCAAATTTTTAATCAAGAACCCCCTCTCCCCCGGTCAATGGTGTCTCGCTTTACCAGTGTTAAAATCTGGTCACCTTACCTTATACCCACACACTGGTCATCCAAGTTCCATGCTGGCCCACTGTCATGAGACTCTGCACATGTGGCTCTTAGCATGACATCCCCCATCATCAGACTCAGGCCAGCCCATTTCCTCTGAGTAGTTTTGCGGGGCTCTTGGCAACCCTGACACATGGCTTCTGTCATTAGTCAAAGAACCCAGTGAGGATCAAATAGAGTCCCATCCGTCCCTCCTGCAGACATGGATCTAGTTTGTATTCTATACATGTGGGATGACAAACGGTACAAGTCTTCTGCACATAGTCTCTCCCAACAGAGCTAAGCATGACTGTGCCACGTTATTTGTGATAATCAGTTAGTTCATGATATCACAAACCTTCATAAATAAATGGCAAATTAAATCTAACTTGATATTAAACTTTGATTTTAAAATACTTTGAGACAATACTGATTTTTATTCAGCCTAAAGAAAATGAATGTAGATTAAGGAAATTGCTATATGTATATGCGGAGGAACTGACACCCTCTTCTCCTCACAGACCTTCTCAGTTGTTTGGGTTCCACCATCGTGTTTGGAAATCCTAAGATGACCAGGCAGAAAACTATGAGGATAACATTTCTGAATAAAGAGAAAAGTCCAATTAAATCCAAGAGTTATCGCAGGTAAGTGAGTGGGAGTGCAGGTCCCTGCCTCCTTTTAGTTCTGTGCTGATAACAGACTAGGCTTCCTGGTCTGATTTTTGAGGAAGACTGAGAAATCAATGACAGGGAGATATTAGCAGCATCATCACCTAGCTTCAAGCCTGTCCATGACCAGTCATACAGACATTTTAACCAAGAAACTTGGTGATGCATTTCAAAAGCCCCCAAAGTAACCTTAGTTTCATTAAGTAAATACAGATTGGGCCAAAGGTAGATTACAACTGAAGTCTCCTCAAAAAATAGCTGGGCATGAAAGTAGGGGAGAGCAGAAACAGGTTCAATGAATGACCTCAATTTCTAGCCCAGAGGTTTCAAAATAAGGATGAGTTTGTAAACAGCCCGCTTAGTAGACCTTTTCTCTGTATTCCTGGCACCACTCTCTCCCGGCTATTTTTAGCTGCAGGAGAATGGGGAGCAGACAGGGAAGGGCTCACTGTGGCCCAGCCTTACCTTGCATGCCCTGCCGGCACTCCGGTTATCTTTAATTAATGTCAGAGGGACAGCAGACCAACCCTACACGTGGTGAAAGGAAGCACAATGGTGAAATTCTACCCCACAAGACTGATCAGCCCTCTGCTGGTGTACCATTCCTGAGGTCCTAGGGCTGTTTTCTGTTTTTTTGTTGAAAAGAGGCTCCATCTGGAACGTTTACAGAGAGCAATGAAGCAGGCCCTGAATATTTAATTTAGGAGTACAGAAAACAGGACGGCCTGCCTGTTTGTCTAGTTCTGCCTGCCTGCTTCACACCCTCAGACTACATTTTACCAAATCACTTTTACATGATTTTATACCTTGTCTCTGGAATAAAGAAATTTCCCTTAAAGTGACTCCCTCCAGCTATCTAGTCCATATACATAAAGATAAAAAGCAACATTTCTCCTCATCTAATAATTAGTCTTTTCCTTCTGCAATATTCACCAAGAGATAAGCCAAAAGCTTTTAAATCATGACTTGCTGCCATCCAGATTAAGCTTTACTATATATTAGAGATTAATCATATCTTTCAAAATAAAACTGAATATGCTATGAAATTAATAGTAAAATATATTCTATGTACTACTCCAAACTCACCAACATCAGTATTATAAAGGCAGATGCAGGCGGGGGTGAAAAAGCAGACCAAGATAAAAGACTACCATTTCAAGAAAAGAAAATTGAGATCACAGGGTTACAAAGCTGTGATGGCAAGTGCATACTGCCTCACCAGGGATCAATGAACAAAGAATTTAAGGGACTCCTGTCAAGACAAAGCAAAATATGAATAAAATTCAAACATTCTAAATGACTACTATAGCAAGTTGCCTTCTTCCTACACTTGACTCCATTTACCAAAATAGGTCTGTTTATCTAAGTCTCCATTAATTAATGAAAAAAATAAGAATTCCAGAATTCTCTTTTAGCTAAAGGAACCATATAGCTCTCTTCATTTTTGCAGAAAGTACTTACGCTAAAACATATTAAGTTTAAGCAATGGTTTCAGTACTAAGTATAGTTAGAAAAATGCCAGCCCACCGCCTAAAATTACTTGAGTTTTCCACCCTCATTCTGGAGCTGGTTCCTCACCAGCCTCAGATGTCCATCCTCGCACCACAGAAATATTACTCATTAGCTGAGTGCCCGGCAGGATCTGCAAAGAGCGGTCTAGCAGAGCCTGCTTCCCCTCCCAGCTTTTTGTTTTTAATCTTGAGTGTATATGGAAAGGAAGAGGGTGTCATGAGATGACCAAGTGAAAAGAAAACTATCTGAAAAGCACATGAAAAGATCATTAATTTGCTGGAGAAAGTTATGACAGGATTAAGTTAAACTATAGCCAAATGTCCAGCACAGTGCTGTCCAGAATCTTTAGCAGTGATGGAAAGTCCTACATCTGTTGTCCAATATGGTAGCCAATAGCTATAAAGCATTTGAAATACAGCAGTGTGACTAAGGAACTGAATTTATTTTATTTTAATTAAATTTAAATAGCTACATGTGGCTCACAGACCCAGCATCACACAGCACTGGTCTGGAGCATGGAAAAGCAGCCCCCTGGATAAAAAAAATATGGCTCAGAGGAGCCAAATATTCCTGTCCTTTCTCCCAGGAATTAAGAGAGGGACCAAATTAACTTCCCTTTCTGACTACTTTAGTAATTAAAAAGCACTTTCTAATCATTTTCTGTCTTACCTGAATGTGGACGTCGTAATATATGATTAGAAAATCTAAAATGTAAAAGTAATAAAACTTCCTTTTTCTTACTGTACACAATGAGAACTTAAGAGTTGAAATAATTATTTTGAATTTTAAAATTTTTCCCTAAGTTGAAATATAAACTTTGGACATGTTTACAACAAAAGATTGTTTAAATTGCTTAAAGATTTTTATTTATCTTTTCTTGTTGTTGTTCTCTCAAAAGTCACAGTAAGACTTTTGATCTGATTTCGCTTTGAGACCTTGTGGGGGGGAAACCCTGTAAACAAAATCCCAAGTGCTTAGAATCAAAAAGGATTCATTCCAATAGCAACTGTGTAATTAAGGTGGGGTGGGGGGTGGGGGGTGAGTTGCTCTTTCCAACCACAAGTTCTGAACATCTAGAACATGTTCAAAAGCTTTATTTATCCTGGTTTATATTCATCTCATTTGTATTCCTAAAAATCGCCAACACTAGCATCCTTGACAATCACTGGTTATAAGCAAATGCTTTTAGCCTTCTGTACTGCACAGAACTGCTTTAAAAGGCAGTACATTCTAAAGATATGACATCTAGGGACATAGGCTCCCTTTGCATTATACTCCAAGGTTGCAGAAGAAACAAACTATGTTGAATATCAACTGCAGTTCCTTCCAAAGTGCCTAAAGATTATGCTTAGTGCTCTTGAATCTGTTTAAACAACATAAAATAGTCCTGGTTTTAATGGAGGAAGTTTTGCAAATCCCAAGAAATAGGAGACAATTTTACTTTTAAGATTAAAAAATAACGGGGAAGCCAGGATGGCTCAGTGGATTGGGTGCTCACTTTGCAGCGCCGGGGACCAAGGATCGAATCCCGGCCCTGGCCCATACAGAACCATATGCTGAGCTGGCGAGTGCCTACAGTTCAGTTCTCTCTCTGTCTCTGTATCTCTCTCTCTCTCTCTCTCTCTCTCTCTCTCTCTCTCTCTCTCTCTCTCTCTCTCTGTCAAAAATAAATAAATAAATAAATATTTAAAAAATAAACACACCACATGGTTTAAAAAACTACATAGAGTACTGCTATAAACTCAAAACAGAATAAACACCGTACCTTTTCTAATAATTTCAATAGCTGGGCACTTGACAAGACTAAGTATGTGGTTGGTCAGTGAATGAATGATACCACCAGATGGTACCAAGTCACCTGTGTCAAGGCTGCAAGTATTGGCTCCACCCTTTCAACTATTCACCAACAAACTGCATGAAGCTCACATAAATATGGAGAAAGGCAGCCAGCATGGGTCTAGATTGATGGAACACAATGGAATTTAAACGTTAAGGTCCTGCATTAAAGGATTGAAGAGTCTGTCCCACAAGCACCAGCCAAAAAGTCAAATATTCACAGCAATTTATGCGAAGAGGCACAGAGAATGCAGAAGCGGGTTCAATACAGGTTGACAGCCATATAGCTGCTCAAATAGCTGCTTAGACTGCCTCTACAAACTGAGTCAGGAGTCACACACTTGGAAGGGAAGGAGAGCAACAGTGGGGAAGGAAGCTGTCTCCAAAAGTCTAAAGGGCCGACATGCTGATGAGCAACAGACTTTATTTTGTGCGGTTCCAGGGAACAGAAAGAATTTAAAAAGGCAAACTAGTAAAATACAAGGACGAATATGTCAAAGATCAGCGTTGTTCATAATTGGGCTGGCAGATTTGGAAAGGCAGTGAGCACCTCATTACTGAAGTCCCAACCTGATGACCCAAGGAGGTTTCCACCCTCACAGGAAGTTAGATTGAGTGATTCCCTCTTCCTCACACCCCCAATGGAGCAGAAAACATTCACAGGCAAGAACACCTTAACTCAATCGCCTCCCATTCTCTCTCATTCAAGGCATTCTATCAGAATGCAAATTAGTGAGGAATGTTAGGACAGGCACCACTGCTGTCATTTATTTTATAAAATAATAATCTGCAATTTTTGGTGCTTGAACAAAAGTTGGGGACATTAACAATTACAAATAAAAGAAGTTCTGACTGCTGGGCAGCTAAATCACTGGGATTGCTAGAAACACTGCTCTCGTACACAGTATTCAGATTCTATACTTTCTAGTTTCCCTACCTATATCATTTTCCTAAATAATAACCTTGATTTCAGTTAACAGACTCCAAACTCAAAACGACCAAGCTTAAACATTTTCTTAAAACCTCTTAAAACTTTATAAAGGTTGCAAGCAAAAAGCCTATGCAGGAAGTTCTTAAGCTGCTCCAACTAGTGAGAGAAATGATTCTCATTCCTTTACACAGGCAAAAACTGAGAGATGTGGCAAGTGAAAACAAACTTACCTTTATTTGCAGATATCAGTTCTTCCCCATTATTTCCATACTTCCTAAAACCCATTGCTAAGTAACACTGTAATGTTCTGGTGGATGCCTAGTATGGTTTGGGTCCCCTTCTAATTCTACCCTAGACACAAGATTACAGATCCCAGAAGTTCATTATGCAATACCCAAAATCCAAAATGATAGCACTGTCATAAAAAGTACTCTCAGAACCTTCTCTGAAGAGTACCCACTCGCTGTCTGGAAATGCTTTAAGGAATAAGCTACCTGTCCACGATCCACCATACACTCAGGGAAACAGCCTAAGCTGTCCACTTCCCTGCTTGATTCCAGACCTATAGAATATTGGTCTAAAAGAGAGAGCCGTATTTCCTTCAATGTCACCCCTTTCACCCTGACCAATACATCCCATACCACCTGCTCTAAAGGCCAGGCTTTACCTTTCTGAACATGGATGATGTCGGGGAAGTTGGCCAGGTGCCCCTGATACAGCGCTAACAGGTCCATGACCGGGTCCAGGTCCTGCCTGGGCTGCTCTGCGAAGAGCTCGCCGATAGCATCGTAGGCATCTCCGGTGAAGGCGATAGCCTGGTTCAGGCCGGCCGAGAAGGCCTGCTGGTCCAGCTCAAAGGCCTGGCTGAGGCCGCGGAAGGACTGGCCCACCTTCTGATACTCCTTCTTGAAGCCTGTCACCTGCTTGCGTGCGAACTCGTTGGCTGTGTGGTTGAGCTGCAGCGCACTATCGTCCATCTTCTTGGTGAAGCACTTGAAGCCATCGATCTTGCTCTCCACCTCCTGCAAGTCGAGGGCGGCGGCAGGGGGCGTGCTTAGGGTCAGGAAGAAGTTGGCCCCCACCATCTCATCCTTCTCCGCCTTCCTCTTGCCCTGCTTCCAGGCCTTCTCGTCAGTGCTGCTGGGGCACGTCAGGAAGTGCTGGAAGACATCACACTGCGCCAGCACTGGGTGGCTGGCCATGTGGTTCATCCACCAGATCAAGCCCTTCCTGCGCTTGGAGATGAAGTCCTCCTCAAAGCGGCCAGTGGCCTGCTTCTCAGGCAGGTGGGGCACGGAGATGACAGGGAACTTCTCAGCCAGGCGTGCGTACAGCCAGTCGAAGTGCTTGTAGCGCCGGTGCACCGGCACCTGCGTATGCGTGGGTACCAGTTTATACGAGATGTAGCTCTTCATGCCCTTGAACTTGGTCTGCTTGGTGGGGTCGTCGATGGTGCACTGGAAGGGGTAGGGGTTCTCCTGCCACTCGGGGCCATAGGGCCCCAGCACCACGCACAGCTTGTCCCCGTCCTTCACGAAGCCCGACGCCTCGCCGAGCACGAAGGCCTCCCCACCCGACTTGACAAAGGTGGAGAAGCGGTTGAGGTTGCGGCTCACGGTGGCTGAGCTCTTGGCACCCGACGGGTGGTGCTGAGGGGGCGCCGAGCCACCGCGGGAGCCCAGCGACAGGTCGGAGCGCATGGACAGGCGGTATCGGCCGGCCACGCCAACGCCCCCAGACGAGGAGCCGTCGAGGTCCGGGTACGCGCCACTTCCCAGCGCGCCTGGCTCGTCCGCCACCGTGGAGCTGTCGTCCCACTCGTCGTCCCAGTCATCGTCGCTGCCCTGGCTAGCCTGGTAGCCGCCGCCGTAGAGCTGCTGAGGCGACGGCTGCGAGGCGCCCCCGCCGTACGGAAAGCCCGCGCCGGGCGGCTGGAAGGTGCTCGGCGGCGGCGCCTGCTGCGGCTGCAGCAGCGGCTGGAAGGAGTCGGGCGGCGGCTTGAAGGAGGTGGGAGGCACGGCGGGCAGGGACTCGAAGCCGCCGAGCGGCACGTTGGCGTAGCGGGCCGGGGCGCCCGGGCCGCCGTCGCCCGCCGGGCCGGGCTCTGGGGCGCGGATCACCTGCACATACGAGGCCGGGAAGAGGCCACGGTCGCCGCGGCTGTTGATCCCCTCGAGCCAGCCCTCGATGTCCTGCTCGCTGCACAGGCTCAGCACCTCGTGCTCCCTCAGCGAGATCTCGCCCGGGTTCTCCGACCTGAAATCGTACAGTGCCCGGGCACGCAGCGCCATGGTCCCGGCGCCGCAGCGGGCTGCCCGCAACTCCCCGCGCCCGCTCGAGGGGCCCAAGGGGATGCCCACGCCCTGGCGCGCGGAGAGGAGTCCCGAAGGCAGCGCCGCACTCGCACTCCTATGCCCCCGCCCGCCGGTCGCGCCCTCCTCGCCGCTGGGCTGGCAGAGCCGACTGCTGAGCCGAGCCGCCGCCGCCAGCCGGGGGCGGGGCCCTTGGCCTCCCACGTCCCCAGCTGCGCTAATCTACGGCCGAGCGCCGCGCGCGACAGGCGAGAGCAAGCGATGGCCGAGCTTCCGCGCCCGCCCCGCGGTCGACTCCGCAGCCGCCATTGCCCCCTCGTGGACGGTGCGGTAGCCGCGAGGCACCGGAGTGACCGTCGCGAGGGACCGTTTTTATTCAGAAGCGAATTGTCGGAAAATTCATGTTTATAAATTAAATATCATATCCTAGACAGTAAGTTAATACATTGCTTGTCTTCCTGATAAACCTTCCCTCTCTGAGCGTTCAGTGACTTTCTTGAATGACTTAACCCATGCATCTAATAAAGGATTTTCAGTAATTAGCGATTTCTCTAAGAATGGCAGGGTGCTTGTGTCCGGGGCTGTACGCTGACAGTGCAGCTCCCTTTCATCTTCCACCCACTGCAGCCTTCAGGCAAGAGTAGGAGGAGAATGACAAGAGCAGAGTAAGGAAAGCGCTGTATTTGACAAATTAATAGGTGATGTAGGAAGGGAGACACTGGAGGGCTTACAACAAAATAAGTCTGCACAGAGAGCTAGCATTTTGCACGTGTCTCTTCCTTAGAACGTACGTAGTGCGGTGAATGAGAGCTTAGGCTTCCGAGCCAGGGTGCTGGGTTTGAATCTACCTGATGACAATACCTAACAGTATAGCCTTGAGCATGTCACTTAGTGTACCTACCTCCTAGGGTTGTTGTGGGGATTCAATACTATGTAATGTAATCCCTATTTTACAGATGAGGAAAATGAAACAGAAAGATTAATATATGGCAAATGCTCTATGTGGTAAACATAGTTTAAGTGGTTGCTGCCATTGTTACTGCTGTTATTGTTATTTAAAAAAAACAAAAAATCCTGTCTTCCTTCATAAAGAAAATAGGGGTCTCAGAATCACAGATCCAGGTTGTATGCACCAAGATGGGTTCTAGTAGTTGCACTCCTACGTCTAGTCTGAGATCCTTTCCACGTATCTCTGAATCACTATATTTGTATCATTTTAAGATCGATAAAAATCACTTCCTGAAATATTAATCAACTCCAATGTCTTCCAGTTGCTTTGCTTCACATCTTCTTTTCCTTCAGTGTATAATTTGTCCAAAGCTCTTTCTTCTCATAATCCCCTTATTAAGTCTGCCTAATTATTCTTTTGAAGACACCTCTAATTGGGATTTGGCATTCCTGTGTCATTTATTTTAGCCTGTCCTCTGACCCTTTTCAAGAAATCTGGGAAACAAGCCAGAACAGTATACAATTATTGTAAGGGCCATGGTATTCTAAGCATCCTGCACAAAGCCACCAACCCAGTATACCATTATTACTCCTACAGTGTTTATTTCTAAGGCAAAACTTCAATTCAGTAAGCAAATTCTGAATTACAACATTTTTAGCTGAAAATTTGGGGTTAGGGCCTCTTCTTACAGTAAGCAACAGAGGTCATTGAATTTCAATGTCAACAATTTATGTTGTCAGAAACATGAAGTCAACATTTACTAAACATCTAGAGTACAGTTTATTTTACTTATTAACTCATGAGAAGCTAACCTAGAATATTTAAGATAAATACACTTAGCTTCATTCACCCTTAACTATTCATCTTGTAGTTACTTTTCAGGTTAAAAAGTTAACGTGACATGAAACTTGCCACACTTCAGGCTTTGAAACAGGGAGACTAAAATCTATTTCAGGTGTGAAAAATCCAGGAGTTTGAGGAAATGGCCTTTACTGATGGGTTGGGCTGCTTTGTAAAAACCATGGCTGAGGGGTGTCAGGTTGTTTGCAGCAACAGCTAAGAGTCTGGTGGAGGTCAGACGTCAGGCTTCATGAAAGATAGGGACAAACTGTTCATGGTGCCTGTACCCCTGGCACCCAAGTGGCAGCAGAAAACTTCTTACCCTTTGGGTCTTGAATATCTATAAAATGTGTTCAAGTATTAGAAACGTATAACTGTTCACTCAGGGAAGTAGATACAGTTATATATTTTTAAAAGATTTCTCTAGAAAGTGGAGCATATTATTCATAATTTAGTTTCACAGTTATCATAACTATCAACTATTTCTATTCGTTATGTTTTTATAAAGACAAGTCATTAGAGGACACTAAATGCCCCCCCCCCCCCTCCATAATTGTATCTTCACATTTCTTCCCTTGGCCTGACCAGCGTTTGGTAGCCTCGCCTCTGCCTCTTTCTATCCCTCTCTTCTAGTACAGAAAAGCCACAATGGTTTCTTTGCTGTTTCTGGAACAAGCCAAGCATATTTGTTCCTTGGATGTTTTCAATAGACTTTATATTTTAAGAGAAATTTTAGGTTCACAGCAAAATTGAGCAGAAAGTACAGAGATTTCCCATATACATCTGTCCCCACACATACATAGCCTCCCCCACTACAAACACCCCCCAGCAGAGTGGCACACTTTTTACAACTGGTGAACCTACAGTGACACATCATTATTACCCAAAGTCCATAGTTTATGTTTGGATTTACTCTTGGCATTGTATATTCTCTGGGTTCAGACAAACCTATAATGACAAGTATCTACCACCGTAGTATCATTCCAAGTAGTTCAGTGCCCTAAAACCCCTCAGTGCTCTGCCTAGTCATCCCTTCCTTACCCCCCTCCCGTGCCCCAACCCTGGCAAACACTGATCTTTTTACTATCTCCATAGTTTTGCCTTTTCTGGAATGTCATATAGTTGGATTCATACTCGTACATATGTAGCTTTTTCAGATTGGCTTCTTTCACTTAGTAATATGCATATGAATTTCCTCCATGTATTTTCATAGCTTTTTAGCTCTTTACTTTTTAGCACTGAGTAATATACCACTTCCTGGATGTACCACAGTTTCTTTATCTACTTACCTACTGAAGGACGTCTTGGCTGTCTCCAGTTTTTGACCGTTATTATATGAATAAGGCTGCTTAAATATCCCTGTGCAGATTTTTGTATGGACATGTTTTCAACTCCTTGACTATTTACCAAGGAGTGCTATTACTGGATTGTATAGTAAGAGTATGTTTAGTTTTGTAAGAAACTGTCAACTAGCTGCCAAAGTGACTGGACTGCTTTGCATTCCCATCTGCAGTGAATGAGAATTTCTGTTGCTCCACATTCTTTTTGCATTATCAGTGTTCCAGATTTAGACTATCCTAGTAAATATGTAGTGGTACCTAGCTGTTGCTTTAATTTGCATTTCCCTGATGACATCTGATGTGGAGCATCTTTTCATGTGCTTATTTGCCATCTGTATCTTCTTGGTGAGGTATCTGTTAAGGCCTTTGGCTCAGTTTTAAATCTGTTTGTTTTCTTATTATTGGGTTTTAAAATTTTTGTTTGTGTGTGTATTTTGAACAACAGTCCTTTATAGATATCATTTGCAAATATTATTCCCGTCTGTGGCTTGTCTTCTCGTGCTCTTGACATCGTCTTTCACAGAGCACAAGTTTTTAATTTTAATGAAGTTTGGCTTATCAATAGTTCTTTCATGGATGTCTTTGGAGTTATATATAAAAAGTTATTGTTGTACACAGTCATCTAGATTTTCTCCTATGTCTTCTAAGAGTTTTACAGTTTTGCATTTTACATTTAGGTCTCTGATCCATCTGAGTTCATTTTTGAAGGGAGTTAAGGTGTGTGTCTGATTCATTTTTTGCATGTCTAGTTTCAGTACCATTTGTCAAGAAGACTCCCTTGTCAAAGACCAGTTGACTACATTTATTATTTGTTTGTTAGTTTGTTTGTTTATGTATTTATTTGTAAATCTATTTCTGAGCTCTCTGTTTAATTCCATTGATTAATCCATCTATTTGTTCACCAGTGCAACAGTCTTGATTACTGTAGCTTTAGATTGTGGCTTGAAGCAGAATAGTGTCAGTCTTCTAACTCTGTTCTTCGCTTTCAATGTTGTGTTGGCTATTCTGGGCTTCTGCCTTTCCATATAAACTTCAGAATTGGTTTGTTAATATCTACAAAGTTGGGGAAGCCGGGATGGCTCAGTGGGTTAAGCGCTCACTTTGCAGTCCTGGGGACTGAGGATTGAATCCCGGCCCTGGGCCATGCGGACCCACATGCTGAACTGGGGAGTTCCCCCAGTTCAGTTCTCACCGGGGTGAAGACCCCAGCATAGTTCCTACCCTGTGTAGCCCCACTCCCACCTGTGGAATGAAACTGGAAAAACCAATGATGTGCAACTATGGAGACTGTTCTGGGCCCTCCCCCTTCTCTCTGTCTCTGTATCTCTCTCTGTCAAAAACAATAAAAATAAATCTTTAAAAATATATATATCTGCAAAGCAACTTGCTGGGATTTTGATTGGGATTTCATTGAATCTATATAGATCAAGGTGGGAAGAACTGACATCTTGATAATATTGAGGCTTCCTATCTATGAACATGAAATAACCTCTCCACTAATTTAGTTGTTCTTTAATTTATTTCACCAGAGTTTTGTTGTTTCTTCATATAGATCTTGTACATATTTTGTTATAATTATATCTAAGTATTTCCTTTTCGGGTGGTGCTAATGTAAGTGGTATTGGGCTTTTAATTTTAATTCTATTGCTCATTGCTAGTATGTATAGGAAAACAGTTGGCTTTTGTAAATTAACCTTGCATCCTGCAGCCTTGCTATAAACACAAATTCCAGGAAGTTTTTCTGTTTGGGGGGAAGTTTTTCTGTTTTATTGATGCTTTTGGATTTTCTACATAGACAATCATGTCATCTGCAAAGAATAGTTTTGTTTCTTTCCAATCTATATGCCTTTTGTTTCCTGTTCTTTATTGCATTAGCTGTCTGATTTTGGTATTAAGGTGATGCTGGCTTCGATAATAAGTTACGAAGCATTTCCTCTGCTTCTATCTTCTGAAAGATTTTAGGGAACATGAATAACATTTTCCTTAAATGTTTGGTAGAATTCACCAGCAAACCCATGTGGGCCTAATGCTTTTTGTTTGGGAAGGTTATTCATTGTTCATACAATTTCTCTAATAGATGCATGCCTATTCAGATTATCTGTTTCTTCTTGTATAATTTTTGGTATATTGTCTTTCAAGAAATTAGTCTATTTTACCTAGGTTATTACATTTGTAGGCATAGAGTTGTTCATTGTAGTCCTTTGTTATTCTTTTAGTGTCTATGAAATCTGTAGGTATAGTCTCTCTTTCATTTCTGATATTAGTAATTTTTGTCCTTTGTCTTTTTCTTAGTCTGGCTAGAGACTTATGGATTTTATCGATCTTTTCAAAGAGCCAGCTATTGATTTTATTGCTTTTTCTTTATTGATTTTCTGTTTTCAATTTCATTGATTTATGCTCTAATTTTTATTATTTCTTTTCTTCTGCTTAACTTGTGTTTAATTTGCTTTTCTGTTTCTAGTTTCTCAAGGTGGAAGCTTAGGTAACTGAGTTAAAAATCTTTCTTTTCTAATATATGCATTCATTGCTATAAATTTTTCTTTAACCACTGCTTTCATTGCATCCCACATCTCATATTTTGATAAGTTGTCTTTTCATTTTTATGTAGTCCAAAATATTTTTTTAATTTCTCCTGAGATTTCTTCTTTGACCTATGTGTTATTTAGAAGTGTTTTGTTTAATGTTAATATATTCTGGGATTGGAGGGCTACTTTTCTGTTATTGATTTCTAGTGTAGTTCCATTGTAGTCTAAGAATAGACATTGTATAATTTCTTTTCTTTTAAATATGTTAAGATGTGTTTTATGGACCAGAATGTGGTCAATTTTGCTGACTTTTACATGTGAGCTTGAGAAAAATGTGTATTCTGCCATTGAATAGTCTGTACACATCTGTTATACACAGTGATTTTATGGTGTTGTTGAGTTCAACTATATCCTTACTGATTTTCTGTCTGCTGGATTTATCCATTTCTGATAGAGAAGCGTTGAAGTATCCAATTATAATACTGGATTCATCTATTTCTCCCTGCAGTTCCACCAGTTTTTATATCATGTACTTTGACACTGTGTTGTTTGAGCATACACATGTTTTGTTTTCTTAGAGAACTGACCTCTTATCATTATGTAATTCATTTCTTTATCCCTGGTAACTCTCAGGGTTAACTCTCAAGATTGTCCACATTGAATGGCTAGTAAATCATCAATTACAGTTCAGGTCTTCTACCCTAGCACTAGTTCCTACAGAAGTTTCTGCTCTGGTAAATTGTGATTTTATATATTCACCAGTCCATCTCTCCAATTTGCAATTTGCCCTGTGACCTCACTGCTCTTAGACATCTAAAGGGAGTTGATATTTCAGTTGTTCAGCTTTTTGCTTGTTAGTGTGGGAGTCAAAAAAATAAAAAAACTTCCATCTACCTTCTAAGTTTTTCTAGCTGGGATAATAATCAAATTCACATGAGACAGAGTAACAGGAGAAAATGTACAAAATGGACATTAGGCAATTGAGGTTTATGTGCCATTTTGGACTAAGAAGAAGGAAAGGAGTCTGATTTTAAAGAGAAAAGCAGGCAATTTACAGGTAGATGAGAAAGAGCAAATGTGGTTAAACAATTTCTTGCAGGCCCACCCAGAAACAATGGGACACAGAAGAAGTAACAAACAGGCTTGGCTAGATTACTCCCTGTCTGCCACATTTAGTTTATCTGCTAAGATGATGTCCCATGTCTTTAAGCAGGTTTTTCTATCTGAATTCCTTTAGGTAGGTAAGGGGAAGAGTCAAAGATTCTTCCTTCTGAGTCTTTTGTTTCTGAATGACCAGCTTAAAATCAATATCCCAAGAGGCATATATTTTTTTTTTTTAGGATGGCTATAATATATATATATTTTAAATATTATTATATTTTATTGTTAAATTTAATGGGGTGACATTGGTTGGTAACAATCAGACAGTTTCCCAATGTACAACTCCACATCACATCACCCATGCATCGCATTATGTGCCCAGCTCCCAGAATCAGGTCCCCCTCCAACCCCATATATCTGGTTCCCACTCCCCCCTCCCCACACAACTCTCCCTCCCCCCTCCCCCTCCTCCCTCCTCTCCA
>PVKE010020500.1:0-27421 GCA_004027555.1 Craseonycteris thonglongyai | reverse complement strand
TCTGTGACATATCCATGTTTCTATCTTCAATTTCACTCATTCTTTCCTCTAGCTGGTCAGCCCTGTTTCCCAGGCTGGTCAGTTCTTTTTTCATCTCTCCCATGATTCCTTTCATTTCAAGGAGTTCCTTTTGGTTCTGCTCTAACTTCTCAATTTTATTGGCAAAGTACTCAGTTTGCTCAGAAAATTTCTTGCTGAGATCATTTAACTGTGTCTGTGTACTTTGCCAGCATTGAGTGAGCTCTCTGAGTGCCCTGATTATTGAATTTCTGAATTCTGTTTCACTTAGATTTGATTCCAAGTGTGCAAGCTCCTTTACTAAAGACTGCCCCTGATATTCTGGAGGGGCTTTGGATTCTGAGGTGTGCATTGTGTTTGATGTGGTTCTTTTTCCTCTGCGCATGAGTATGCTTTCCCACTGGGGGTTTTCTTATCAGGTGGGCTTCTCAGTTGTGGGTGGAGGAGATTTTGGGAGAGGGTTGTGGGAAGCAGTCAGTTCTGTGCCTTGGGGCTGTTCTTTTAGGTTGCAGTTTTAGCTGTTAGAAGGCAGGGTAGTGAAGGTGTGGTTCCGGGTGGTGGGGGCGTGTGAGTAGGAGCTAGGGCGGGCCTGAGACACAATAGCAGATTCCTCTATTTGCAGGGAGGCTGGTGTTTCAGAGCAGAGGGCGGGTGAGCTGCTCCCGGCCGCCTTTTCAATGCCTCTGTGGGCCTGTCTGCTTGCAGCTCAGCAGTAGTGGGGGCTGGGTGAGCAGCTCGGGCTTTTCTTCCCCTCTGGTCGGACTGCTTTTTCAGTGCCTCTGTGAGCCTGCTTGCCTGCTGGCAACTCAGCAGTAGTGGGGGCTGAGCAAGCAGCTCAGGGCTTTTCTTCCCCTCTGGCCGGGCTGCTTTTTCACTGTCTCTGTGAGCCTGCCTGCCGTCTGTGGGCCTGCCTGCCGGGGCGCCCGCTTAGCTGTGGTGCAGGCAGGTGGGGCTTGGCAGAGGCTCGGCTGCGGCTGCTCTGCAGGACCCGGATTCACTCTAAGCACGTCTATTGTTGCCCAGCGTGCTCCCTCAGTGTCCACTGAGCTGCTGCCCTCACTCCAAGAGCCCTGTCTTCAAAAGGTGCTCCCTCACAGACAACCTTAGGAGCTCAGCTGTGTCTCCTCTGTGAATCAGGGGTGCCGAGCTGCTGTGGGCTGGTGCCCTGCTCTCACCCTGCCCGCAGAGAAGTGCAGCCGCCCTGCTCCACAGTCCCTGTTCCACTTTAGGCTCTGTGATCTGATTAGGGCACTGCGTGTCTCCCCTTGAGTTGGGATGTTAAATTGTCCACATTCCTGTGGGGCTTCCACGCTCCCTAGGTCTCGGCTTCCAGCCCGGCCTTGGTCTAGCTCCACTTTGACCGTAGTCCCCCAATCCCCCTTTGTTTTTGCCAGCCCCAGGCAGCGCTCCGTGCTCCACGTTCCTGTCCCCAAACTGCTCCTTCTCCCTCCCTCTCCCGCTCTCCCCTTTTTCCTCTAACCTTTGTGTGTTGTTCTGCGTTGTGTGGTTCTCTCAGTTGAGGGTGCTTCTCCGGGTTTCCCCTGTGGGTTCCTTTTTGTTCATAAGTCCCTTCCCAGGTAGGTGTCTGGGTTCTCCTCTCATGCCGCCATCTTGCTCTCTCTGCATATATCTTTTCAAATTAGTTTTTTGGATTGCTTCAGATAAATACCCAGAGGTGGAATTTTTGGTTCATATGGTAGTTCTATTTTTAACTTTTAAAGTAATCTGCATACTGTTTTTCATAGTGGCTGCATCAATTTGTAATTCCACCAATATTGCATGAGTTCCATTTTCTCCTTATACTTGCCAGCACTTGTTCATTGATTTACTTATAGCCACCCTGACAGGTGTAAAGTGATGCCTCATTGTGGTTTTAATTTATATTCCTTTGATGATTAGTGATGTTGTACATCTTTTCATATGTCTATTTTGTATGTCCTCTTTGGAGAAATGTCATTTTAGATCCTTGGTTTATTTACTAAATGAACATTTTTTGGTGTTAAATTGTATAGGTTGTTTGTTAATTTTGAATATCTAGTCTTTACCAATGTATCATTGATAAATATATTTTTCAATTCAGTAGGTGTTTTGTTTGTTTTACTTTGGTTTTGTTTTGTTGATAGTTTCCTTCACTATGCAAACTCTTTTTAGTTTGATGTAGTTCATTCATTTATCTTTCTTTTGCCTGAGGACACACACACACACACACACACACACACACACACACACACACACACACACTAATGTTGTGTTTACTTGAAGAACTTTTATGATCACTTCTTTGCCTTTGGGTAAGATCAAGTGTAGAAGTTTTATGGGATCAGGTCTTATATTTATTTCTTTAATCTACTTTGAATTTATTCTTGCATATGGTGTAAGAAGGTGGTCCAGTTTCATTATTTTGCATGTATGTGTTCAGATTTCTAGTTTTTACTGCATTTATATTCTTGCCTTCCTGTCATAGATTAATTGACCATACAGGGGTGGGTTTATTTTCGGGATTTCTGTTGTGTTCCACTGCTCTATGTGTCTGTTTTTATGCCAGTACCATGACATTTTTATTACTATAGCTTTACAGTATAGTTTAATATCAGGTAGTGTGATACCTTCAATCCTGTTCTTGTTTCTGAAGAATGCTTTAGCTATCTGGGTTCTTCTATGTTTCTGTGTAGATTTTAGGTTTATTTGTTCTAGTTCTGTGAAAAAGTCATTGGTCTCTTGATAGAGACTACATAGAATATATAGGTTGCTTTGGGCTGTATGGACATTTTAAGGAAGTTAATCCTTTCTATCCATGAACACCATGTATGCTCCTATTTATTTGTATCTTGTTCAATTTTTTTTTTCTCGGTATCTTAGAGTTATCTGAGTACAGGTTTTTTACCTTCTGGTTAAATTTATTTCTAGGTATTTTTTTTAATGCAATTGTAAAGGGGATTTTATCCTTAATTTCCTTTTCTGAGAATTTGTTATTGACATATGAAAATACCACTGATTTTTTAGTATTAATTTTGTATCCTGATACTTTACTAAATTCATTTATCAATTGCAACAATTTTTTGGTGGTATTTTCAGAGGTTTCTCCATACAGTATCATGTCATCTGCAAATTATGATAGTTTTACTTTTTTCTTTCTGATTTTGAAGGCTTTTGTTTAATTTTTTCTTGTCTGTTTGCTGTGGCTAAGACTTTTAATATCATATGAATAAAAGTGGTTAAAGTGAACATCTGTGTCTCATTTTTTAGCTTGAAAACATTTTTAACCTTTTCCCGTTGAGTATGATATTAGCTATGGGTTTGTCATTTATGGCCCTTCTTATGTCTCAGAATGTTCTCTCTATTCCTACTTTGCTGAGAACTTTTATCATAAATAGATGCTAAATTTTGTCAAATGCTTCTATTGCATGTATTATTATTTTTTTCATATATAAGACATCCCCATTTACTTGTGTAAAACAATCCCTACTTTTCAAACGCAACATTAAGGAATCAGTACATAGATTACTCCCATGTATAAGATGACCCCAATTTTTGGTCTAACAATTTTAGACAAAATTATTGTCTTATTCACAGAACACTATGATAATATGATCATGTGATTTTTCTACTTCGTTTTGTTTGTGAAGTATATCATGTTAATTTATTTATGGATATTGAACCAACCTGTCATCCCAGGAAGAATCCACTTGATTATGATGCGTAACCCTTTTACTGTATTGCTGAATTTGGTTTGCTAGTATTTAAGTGAGGATTTTTACATCTATGTTTTTTAGATATATTGGCTTCCAGTTTTCTTGTTTTGTAATGTCATTTTCTGGTTTTGAGATCAGGATAATAGTGCCTCATAAAAAGATTTGGAACCTTTATCTATTCAATTTTTTGGAATAGTTGAGAAGAATAGGTGCTAATTATTCTGTCAATGTTTGGTAAAATTTACCTGTGTAGTCATCCACTACAGAACTTCTGTTTAGTGGAAGTTTTTAAATTACTGATTTGATTTTGTTACATAGTAGTTATTGGTCTTTTCAGATGTGTTTTTCCCTCCGTGAGTCACTCTTGGAAGGCTGTATGTTTCTAGGAATTAATCTATTTCTTCCAGCTTGTTCAAATTGTTGGTATATAACAATTCATGTTTCTTTTGTTCTTCTTATAATCTTTTGTATTTATGTGGTGTCCACTATCAAGTTTCCTCTTTTCTTTCTAATTTTATTTATTTATTTTTATTTGGGAATCTCTCATTTTTCTTGATAAGTCTGGTTAAAGTATATCAATTTTGTTCATATCTTTAGAAAACCAGCAAAGGGTTTTATTTATCTTTTATATCATTTTAAAAACTCTATTTTATTTTCTTTCTGATCTTTATTATGCCCTTGTTTCTACTACCTTAGGGCTTAATTTTTTTTTCTTATGGTTTTAATTTCTTTGTGTGTAAGGTAAGATTGTTTTTAAGATTTTTCTTATTTCTTAATACATGACTACATTGCTATGAATGTCCCTCTTAATATTGCTTTGGCTGTGTCCTATAGATTTTGTGTCATTGTGTTTTTGTTTTTATTTTTATTTGTCTCTAGGTATCTTTTAATTTTTTTCCTGATGTCTTTGTTCACCCATTCATTGTTTAGTAGCACGGTATTTAGCCTCCATGTGTTTGTGGTTTTTTTAGTGAGTGTGTTTGTTTGTTTGTTAATTTGTTTGTTTTTATAATAAATTTCTCGTTTTATATCATTGTGGCAGAAGGTGCTTGATATATTTCAGTCTTTTTAAATCTATGGAGACTTATTCAATAGCCTTTCATAGGATTTACTTTGGCAAATGTTCTTTTTATATTTGAAAAAAATATATATGAGAACAGTCCAGAAAATATCCAGCCATGTAATATGAGAAAGAGAGGCATGTATGACTTAATTTTTTCCAGACAGTTCTTGTGTTTTGCTACTTTGGGGTGAAATGCTCTATAGCTATCAATTAATTTGTTCTAACATGCTATTTAAGGCTCCCCTTTTTTGTTAATTTTTGGTTGGATGATTTATCTTTTGATGTCAATAGAGTGTTAAAGTTCCCTACAAGTATGTATTACTGTCGATTTTTCCCTTTATGTCCTTCAATGTTCACTTTATAAATTTAGGTATCCTATGTTGGGTGAATAAATATTTAGAAGAGTTGTGTCCTCTTGTTAAATTAGTCCCTTTATTATTATCTTGTGTCCTTTTCTCTTATTATAGCCTTTTTTTTAAAGTTTATTTTGTCTAATATAAGTAATGCTACTCCAGCTTTTATTTTTAAAGATTTATTTTATTGCTTGAGAGAAGGTAAGAGAGAAGTGGGGAGGGCCCAGAGTAGTCCCCATTTTGTACATCATTAGTTGTAAAATAGTTTCATTCCATGCAGATGAATGTGGGGCCATGCAGGGTGAAAACCAAACTGGGGGCTTCCTGTGTGAGGCGGGAACCTTCACTGCCACTCTTGCAATTACCAGTTGTGCTACAGTTCATCATGTAGTTTTGTATGGGCCTTAGATGGGATTCTATTTCCAGAACTCATGGTTGCAAGGCAAACACTCAACCTGTTGCGCTATCCTGGCCTCTCTTCCAGAGCTTTTTAAAAGTCAATCATTACCCAACTCAACATTTTTGTAAACCTCCTGGCTGGCACTTCATTTACTATTATTGGAGAATGGACCCTCCTTAGCACGGTGTCCATATTCTTGGTGTCCTGAATAAAAAATTGAGTGAGACACAGAAGTGCAAGGGGGAAAGAATAGTTCATTAAAATAGAAGTACAGGGGAAGCCGGGATGGCTCAGTGGATTAAGTGCTTGCTTTGCAGCCCCAGAGACTGAGGATCAAATCCTGGCCCTGGCCTGTGCAGACCCATCTGCTGAATTGGGGAGTGCTCCCAGTTTGGTTCTCACCAGGGTGAGACCCTGGCCCAGCTCCTGCCCTTTTCATTTCCTGCCCTGTGCAGCCCTGCACCCACCTCTGGAATGAAACTATGTGGAAAAACCAATGATGTACAACTATGGAGACTGTTTGGGGCCCTCTCCTTTCTCTCTGTCTCTGTATCTCTCTCTTTCTGTCAAAAACAATAAAAATTAATCTTAAAAAAGAAAAAGTAGAAGTACACTCCTGAGGAGTGGGAACATAGAAGAAAGAACAGTTTATTAGAAGCAAAAGTGAACTCCAAAGAGATAGGAGAGGGCCTGAGCGAAAGAGTGGCTCAAAAAACCAATTTTTCTTTTTCATGTTGCCTATCTTTTTCCATCCCTTTACTTTCAGTCTCTGTGTGTCTTTCAATTTGAAATAGGTCTCTTGTAGATAGCATATGTAAGGTTCTTCTTCTCTTATCTGTTCAGCTACCCTATGTCTTTTGATTAGAACATTTAATCCATTTACATTTAAAGTGATTATTGATAGGTATATATTTATTGCCATTTTATTATTTATATTTATGTTTTTATCCTCATTTTTTAAAAAAAATATTTATTGTTTGAGAGGAGAGAGAGAGAGAGGGTGGAGGGTCTAGAGCAGTCTCCATAGTTGTACATTACTTGTGACATGGTTTTCTTCCACACAGGTAGATGTGGGTACATGCAAGATGGGAACTGAGCTGGCGGCCTACTGCATGGGAAGCAAAAATCCTTCTCCAGTGAGCCAGTTGTACTGTAATTCAGCATATGTGGTTGCATGGGCCAGGGCCAGGAATTGAACCCTGAACCTTGCAATTGCAAGGCAAGTATGCAGCTGCTGAGCTATCCTGGCATCCCCCCTCATCTTCTTCTTTTATAAGTTCCTTTAACATTTCTAGTAATATTGGTTTGGTAGTAATCACTTCTTTTAGCTATTTCATGTCTGGGACCAGGAGTTTTCTACAAACCAACACCTCAATACCTTGAAATATAAACAAACAATATTCAAACAGGATCTGGAAAATTTATTCTCTGAGAGAAGTTAAAAGTCTTCTTTGAAGACTCTGAACTAAACATTGCCTCTATACCCAGCTTGCTTAAACAAAATTTAGCAGAACAATGAAGCTGTTTAATATTTTGGTCCTCAAGTCAGTATTTTCCACTTATTAAACAATTTGGGCCCCCTGAATGTTATTATCAAAATCTGTTGTTCAGTCTCCAGTGAGTTCAGGACATTTCCTCTATTAAAAAAGCCATTAACTTTGCTTTCTTCACTTTTAACTGCTTTCCTAAGAATCCCTTTTTCCTCTTAGGGCCACCTCCACACAGTCTTTTTGGTTTCCACAGCCTTTTTATGCTGCAAGGACCAAAGCTGACTCTGGCACCCAAGGGGTTATTGAGGATTTATTGTGGGAGGCAATTTCTTCTACTCATCACTTGAATCTGTGAACATCCCATGCTGAGCTGACCCCACCAGTCATTTATGAGAAGTCTTCATGATAGCTTCTCTGAACTAATTCAGAGAAGGATCTTGCTCAGGAATACACCTGCCCACTCCTTCTAGATATTGCTTAATTAATCCTTCTGCCTCCATTTTAAGTCTCTGAGGGAAAGGTTTTTATTATCAGGCTTATTCAGCAAACATTTTTCAGAGTGGGTTTGGTAGAGAACTCATTGTACAGAATACTGATAGGTGGCACACGCTAAAGAAATAGCCTATGTGCGTGCACACACACACACGCAGGTGTGCATAACCTATATACACTGCATGTGATACATACCCATATTCCCCTTTGCACACATATACGCACTGCATGCCAATTACATGATGGTCAAATAAGTATAGAAAAACAAAATCAATATAAAACAAAATTTAGCAACATCTCATTACCTTTAATATGCTAATATACATTATAAATCTTTAAAAATAGATTTTTAATATGTTGTATTTCTCAAACTATTAACACAGAACTGTTCCTTTGTGGAAAACACTTAAAATGGATAAGTATAGCATGGAACTTAGTTTGCAAAATGTAAAGAATGGCTTTTACATCTAAAATTGAATTTAGAGTAATGAATATTTTTAATAATAATAAAAATACCAACATTTTCAAAGGCATTAACAGTTTAGGTCACAGGTAGCAAACTGTCCTTCAAGTCAAATATGGCTTGAGGTTTTATTATTTTTTATCTTTCAATTACTGTTAACGCTCAATATTATTTTATATTTTATTAGTTTCAGCTGTACTGCATAGTAGTTAGACATTTATATAATTTGCAAAGTGAACTCCCTGATAATTCTAGTATCCACATGGCACCATACATAGCTATGACAATATTATATATATGCTATAGTTTATATCCATGTGACTTTTTTAAACTATCCATTTGTACTTTTTAATCCTTTCATATTTTTTTTACTCAGCTCCCCCAACACCCCTTCCCTTCAATCAACCATATATTCTGTGTATCAATGAATATGTTTCTATTTTGTTTGTTCAGTAGTATTTTTCTTTAGATTTCATATAAGTTAAATCATAGGATATTTGTCTTTCTCTGTCTGAGTGGTATTTCAACTTAACATAATACCTTCTAAATCCATCTATGTTGCAACAAACGGTAAGATTATATTCCTTTTTATGTCCAAGTAATATTCCATTGTAAATAGGTACTTTTTTGTGTGTGTCTAATTGTCTATTGAGGGACACTTAGGTTGCTTCTGTATTTTGGCTATTGTAAATAGCACCACAGTGTACATAAGGGTATATATCTTTTTAATTAGTATTTTTATTTTTTTCATAAAAATACCCAAAAGTGGAATTATTGGGTCATAAGGTAGTTTTATTTTTAATATTTTGAGAGTTAGAGGGGAAAATTTCTTTCTGAGAGAAGGGCTAGCAGAAGCCTTTGTTCTTTTGTTGAGCCCTCCTGCCTTCCAGTGTGCAGACTCAGGCAAAAGCCATATCTGAGTTATCATTCATTTGGTTAAGACCGTTCCCAAACCCTGGTGATTTCCTGAGACCTAATTCCACTCAACTGTGGGCCTAACCAAGCTGCTTTTAGTAGCTTTTACATACAAATGGCTCTATGAGCCCATGACACAGATTTTTCTAAAATCTCCCAAAAGTTCATAATCCTTAAACCAATACTGTTTGGCCTTGATGTGTCCCCCTTGCTAAGCAGCACTAAATCTAGCACTAGTGACAGTGGCCTAGGATAGCAGCTTAGCTTTCCCCAGGCACCTCATAGCCAAGTGTAGGTTGTGGCCATTTACAGATTGCTCCATGGCTCATCCCAGGTCACCTTGGGAAAGGCACAGACAACAATTTATAATGGGCTGCTGCAGGACTTTTCCCAAGAGGCCCCATGGTCAACATGGGGACAGCTTCCTACCAAGTTGGAACACTATCCTGGCTACCTCTATGAATGACATATCAAAATAACAGACTTGGCAGACACCAGAGCCCTGGTAAAATAAATCCTCTGTAGGGTCAGCCCCAGCACAACAGCTCTTCAACTGTAATAATGGCCAGTCAATCAATGTGAGAGTCAGTACCTCCTATTAATGAACCAACAACAATCAAGGCTCAACTACAACAAAAGGGCACATATATCCCTCATAAGGAACACACTGGGAGCCTCCAGTTCAGGTGAATAGAGAGATTGTGTCACTATTTCTGATAGGATGCTTACTACACAAGGCCATTCTACTAAGACTGAGAGACATAGCAGCTCTACCTAATGCATAGAAACAAATAAGGAGTCAGCCAATATGAGGAGACAAAGAAACATGTTACAAATAAAAGAGCAGGAGGAAACTTTAGAAAAAGAACTAATCAAAATGAACACAAGTAATAAAACTTGAGGCAGAGTTCAAAAGAGTGGTAATAAGGATACTCAGTTATTTCAGTGAGAATGTCAACATAAAAATAGGAAACAAAGAAATAAAGATAGAAAATATTTTAAAAAGTCAAAAATAAAGAATATAATAACTGAAATAAAGAATGTATTAGAGAGAATTAGCAATACATTAGATGAAGCAGAGAATAAAATCAATAATTCAAAAGACAAGGTAGCAAAAAACACCCAATCAGAACAACATCTATATCAACAACAACAATGAAATAATTTCAGAGCAATGAGGATAGTTTAGGGGCTTTTGGGGCAACACCAGCATACCAACATTCACATTATAAGAATACCAAAAGAAGAGATAGATATGGAAATTGAAAGCCTATTTGAAGAAATAATGACCAAAAAAAAAGTTTCTAACCTGGTGAATAAAATGAACATACAATCCAGGAAGTTCAGAGTCCCAAACAAGATGAACCCCAAAAGGGCCCAACCAAGATACATCAAAGACAAAGAAAAAATTCTTAAAGGCAGAAAGAGAAAGGCAGTTATTTACCTACAAGGGAGCTCCCATAAGACTGTCAGCTGACTTCTCAACAGAAACTCTGGAGGCCAAAAGGGATTGGTATGAAATATTCAAAGTGATAATAAGTAAGATTATTACCAAGATTACACTACTTGGCAAAGCTATTGTTTAGAATTAAATAACATAAATAGCTTCCCAGACCAGGAAAGGTAAATGAATTCATCACCACCAAACTAATATTGTAAAAATTTTGAAGTGACTTTTAAAAAAAGAATAAAAATTAAAATTATGAATAATAAAATGACAATAACTATATATCCGCCAACAACTACTTTAAATATAAATGGATTAATGCTCTAATTTTAAAGATATAAAGAGGCTTAATGGATAAGAATACAAGGTTCTTAAATATACTGCTACAAGAGACTTACTTCAGATTAAAAAACACACAGAGATTGAAAGTAAAGGGATGGAAAATTACTTTATAAAAATAAAAACAAAAAAATAGTTTGGGTAGCATTATGCATAATAGACAAAATAGACTTTAAAACACAGGCTATAACAAAAGACAAAAAGGGCCAAGTAATCCCACTTTTGGTTATATAGCCAAAGAATCCTAAAACACTACTTCAAAGAGACTAGTGCATCCATACTTTCATTGCAATATTATTTATAATAGCCAGGATGTGGTGGCAATGAATGTCCAACATTGGATGGATGAATAAATAAGAGGTGGTATATATATATATATATATATATATATATATATATATATATATATATATATATATATATATACACACACACACACACACACACTAAGATATAAGGTCTGATAATTAACTTTGTGAACTTGCCACCATTCACTTACATTGGCAGAACTGTACAAACAACTTGGTGAGGTTTTATAACCTTCGTATATCAGTGTCTTGCAGCTGTGTTCTTGTCAATGCATGGCAGTGTCTTGCTGAGTGGTGTTCATTGTTGTTTTGTGTTTTTGTGTACCATTGCAGGAATGTCAGAGCTTGAATTAGAGCAGTGAACAAACATTAAATTTCTTGTTAAACTTGAAAGGTAGAAGTGAAATTGGGGACATGTTAGTTCAAGTTGATGGGGATAATCCCATGAAGAAAATGGCATATAAATGAATAAATGTTTTAAATGTTTAAGTGTATAAATGAATTAAATGTTTTTCTGAAGGGAGAGAAAGCAACACTGATGAAGAGAGGTCAGCTTGGCCAGTAATGTGTAGAACTGACTAAAACATTACAAAAATTTGTTAAATTGTGTGTCAAAATCATTGGTTGACTTTGAGATACGTAGCAGACCAAGTAAACATTGATGGAGAAACAGTTAGGAAAATCTTAACTGAAAATCTTGACATGAGAAAAGTGTGTGCAAAAACGCCCCTGAACAAAAGCGAAGAAGAGTAGAGATTTGCTAAGACATTTTGGAGAAGGAAAACAATGTTTTGGGCTGTGTTATCACTGGTGATGAAACATGGGTATCCCAATATGACGTGAAACAAAGCATCAAAATGCACAGTGAAAGTCAGCCACTTCTCCATGACCAAAAACTTTTCATCAGTCCAAATCGAGTCAAAATGATGTTCCTTTTTTTTATATCAGAGGGATTGTTTATTAGAAATTTTAATAACTGTACAGTCAATCGAATTGATTATTTGGAAGTGCTGAAAAGACTATGTGAGAAAGTTAACAAAAAATAACCTGAACTTTTCACCAATTCATGGCTCTTGCATTATAACAATGAACAATATCCCAAAGGCACTGTCTGTGAAAGAGCTTTAAGCTAGTAAACAAATCACTGTATTGGAGCACCCTCCCTATTCACGTAATCTGGCCCCCAATGACTTTTTTTTTTTACCCAAAGATAAAAGGAAGATATTTAGATGACATTCAGGACATCAAGGGTAATGCAATGATGGCTCTGATGGCCATTTCAGAAAAAGAGTTCCAAAATTGCTTTGAAGGGTGGACTAGGTGCTGGCATCAGTGCATAGCTTCTGAAGGGAAATACTTCAAACGTGACCATAGTGCTATTCAGAAGTGAGGATAGTTTAAGGGCCACTTTTTTTAGGATGAGTTTGCAAACTTAATTGTCTGACCTTTGTATATATAATATCTCACTAATTAGAAAATAAAATGCAGAGTTTATGTTAAATGGCATTTTTTCTCTTCCTGCACTAGGAGAATGTGTGCTGTCAGGAAGAATAAAGAGATCATTAGAAGAAGGAAAAAGATCAGCACCATATAATGTCACAGAGATAAAAAAGAATGAAGACTGATCTAGACAATTCCATGGAGCGACTGAGAATTTTTGTAATAAGCCATTGTAGTACATTGTAGATAATTAAGAAATGGTTAAGGGTGTAAATTTAAAAGTGAAAACAATTAGAATGTCTGAATATTCAAGTTAATTTTATTATTTTAGGATAGAATATAATTGAGTATATAGAATCTAGTGAAGAAAGCAGTTATAAGAGAAAGAAAAAAGATTGTTCTACGAGAAATCAAATCTAAGTTTAGAATGGGTAGCTGTGGGGTCATAATTTATACTACATATATAGTTTGGTGAATACCGTCCAGGTCATAAAAACAATATCTCACTCAAACCAAGGAATACCAGGAGATTTTGCAGAATAAAAAAAAATTGTTTTTTAGTGTCATAACAATAACTTAGGCTCCATCAGCAACCTTTCTAATTTACAAACACAATAAAGCAAAACAAACAACTCAGACCATGATTCTGTCAGAATAAAAAGAAAATGACAAATCATATGAAAAAATAAATAATCACCTAAGAGACTCTGTAGACACAACAAAAGGGAGAATTTGTGCTCTACAAACCAGATATAACAAAAACCTTTATAACATTAGTAAAATGTTTATTTATAATGAACAACAAAAAAGATAATAGAAGCAAAATAAACCAATACAAATAGTAAATGATTCTTAAATATATAGCCATTGAAATTTAAAATATATTGAAGAAAATAGTTTCAACACAGCTAGAAAAAAGATTTGAAAAATACAATCAGAACGTAAAATATACTGATAAAGATAATGAAAAATATGAAAGAGGGTTTTAAGAAATAAAAATTAGGGGAAGCCGGGATGGCTCAGTGGGTTAAGCGCTCACTTTGCAGTGCCGGGGACCAGGGATCGAATCCTGGCCCCGGCCCGTGCGGAACCATATGCTGAACTGGGAGCTCCCCCAGTTCAGTTCTGTCTCTGTCTCTGTCTCTGTATCTCTCTCTCTCTCTCTGTTAAAAATAAAAATAAATAAATAAAAATATATTTAAAAAATAAATAAATAAAATAAATAAAAATTACTTCACTTCCATCCAAGATAGAATAACAGGAACTAGATTTATTTTCTCATCTGAAACAATAAATAAAAAAGGTAATAAAATATAAAACATATAAACTATATGAAACAACATATTTCAACACACTTGATGTTGGGCATTGAAAATTAGTGATCTCACGGATGCTAGGATAGCTCAAGAAGTTGAGCACTGGTCTTGCAACTGCAAGGTCTGGGGGTTGAGTCCTGGCCTCAGTCCATGGAAGCCCAGATGCTGAACTGCACCACTCTGGTAACCACCAGAATGGCAGCAAAGGTTTTCACCTCCCAAGCAGGAGGTCTCCAGTTTGTTTCTGCCCTGTGCAGCCCCACATCCACCTGTGTGGAATGAAACTATGTCAAAACTAATGATATATAATTATGGAGACTACTCTTGATTCTCCCCCCATCTCGCTCTCTGTCTCTCTCTCTCTCTCTTTCTCTGTCTGTCTCTCTCTCCCACCTTATCTCAACAATAAATCTAATCATTAAAGAAAAGAAAAATAGTGATCTCTAAAATTAATTAAACTAATAATTTGAACTTTTTCTTTGACCCAATTGACTGTCATGACAGAGTTCTCAGGGAAGGAAATGTGAATATAGCTCAGTGAAATCCCTTAATTGAGGATACAAAATTTGCTAGAATATATAGGACAAGATACTGAAGAAAGATGGAAGCCGGGATGGCTCAGTGGGTTAGGCGCTCACTTTGCAGCCCCGGGGACCAAGGATCGAATACTGGCCCCGGCCTGTGTGGACCCATATGCTGAACTGGGGAGTGCCCCCAGTTCAGTTCTCACTGGGGCAAGACCCCGGCCCAGTTCCTGCCCTGTGCAGCCCCGCCCACCTGTGGAATGAAACTATGTGGAAAAACCAATGATGTGCAACTATGGAGACTATTCTAGGCCCTCTCCTTTCTCTCTGTCTCTGAGTCTGTATCTCTCTCTCTCTCTGTCAAAAACAATAAATAAATCTTAAAAAAAAAAGATACTGAGGAAAGAGAGAAGATAATTTTGGGAATATGTAAAGGGTACCTCCAAGTATTCAGGTGAGTGTCAATTCATGTATGTGAAGAGAAAATCCATGTCTCAGGGAAAAAAGCAAACTAAAAAGAACAGAGATAACAGTAACCTGACTTATAAAAAATGTCTGATCTAACAAGTCTGACTAATCTTATAATTAATGGTAGAGTACAAAGCAAAACAAAACAAGCTTATATCATTAGTGGAAAAGAAATTAGCCTTGGATGGAGGTCTGCTCTGATCCTGACTATTAAATAAAGCAAAACTCAATATAATCAAACTGTTTTTCAGTAAATTATTTTCCAGGAAAAAAGCTCAAGAATATTTATAAGAATAACTGGCACCCAATAAGTTAGAAATTACAATATCTGAAATCCAATAAAAAGACTATCAGACATGCAAATAAACAGGGAAATCCAATACTTAATAAAAGATAAATCGATTAATTTAAATTAACTCAAAACTGATAAAGATGTTAGAATTTGCAGGAATTACATAAAAATAACTCTGTTCTTTTGCTCAAACAGGTAAGTGGAAAAATTGGAAGATATATAAAAGAACAAAGTAAACTTAGAGATGAAAAAAAAATGAGAAGAAAAGTACATGAATGTAATCAGTAACAATGAGATAGTGCAGGAAAAAATTTGTAAACTTGGATCTATATTAATAAAAACGATTCAAATTTAAGTACACAGAAAAAGAGAATTAAAAATAATAAAAGAATTTATGTTAGTAGTGGAAGTAGAAAAATTTCAAGCACGTAATTGCAGTCCTGGTAGAAATGGAGGAAAATTTGGAGGGAAAGTGTTTGCTCAAAAATTTTTTAAATGATGAAAACTATACACTCACAGATCATAGAATCTCAAGAAAATCCAAGTTTAAGAAAAATAAAGAAAAATAGTTCAAAGCACATCCTAAATTAATTGTTTTAAAGTAATAAAATAGAGAAAAATCTTTATAGCAGCCAGAGGAAAAAAGATTGTATGCAAGAAACTAAGAAAGATGAGAGGTGATGTCTAGTTAGAAACAACACAAATAAGCATATTAAAAAGCTACATTTAAAAAGTTATAAAAGAATAATTATTTCAACTAAAAACTTTATGAATAATATGCAATTTATTAAAAAATTACATGGAAAATTAGAATAGGATGACCAGACTTCCCGCTTTTGGCGGGACAGTCCCGATTTTTAACAATTTGTCCCGCAGCATTTTAAAAATGTCCCGATTTTTGGAAAGAATGCACAACAAGCTAGGGAACAGCAGGAGATAGACCAAATTTTTAATCAAGAACCCCCTCTGCCCAGTCAATGGTGTCCTGCTTTACCAATGTTAAAATCTGGTCACCTTACCATAGATGCACATCATTGGTTTTTCCACGTAGTTTTATTCCACAGGTGGGCGGGGCTGCACAAGGCAGGAAGTGGGCTGGGGTCTCACCCTGGTGAGAACCAAACTGGGGGCACCCCCCAGTTCAGCATATGGATCCACATGGGCCGGGGCCGGGATTCGATCCTTGGTCCTTGGGGCTTCAAAGCAAGAGCTTTACACACTGAGCCATCCCAGCTTTCCGGAGAACATATTTTTTTTAAAGCAAACTAGGGAGAAAAAAGACAGCGGCATGAGAGGAGAATGCTAATAACTGCCTGGGAAGGGACTTGTGAACAGGGGGGAATCCACGGGGGAAATCCTGAGAAGCAACCTCAACTAAGAGAACCACACAACGCAGAACAACACCCAAAGCTTAGAGAAAAAAGGGGAGAGTGAGAGGGGGAAGGGGAAGCAGCGGTTCGCGGACAGAGACTCAGTGCACGGCCCGGGGCTGTCAAAAACAAAGGGGGATTGGGGGACTATGGTCAAAGTGGAGCTGGATTGAGGGCAGGCTGAAAGCTGAGACCTAAGGAGTGTGGAAGCCCCACAAGACTGTGGACAATTTAACATCTGAACTCAAGGGACAGCACGCAGTGCCCTAATCAGATCACAGAGCCTAAAGTGGAACAGGGACTGTGGAGCAGGGTGGCTGCACTTCCTGGCGGGCGGGGTGAGAGCAGGGCACCAGCCCACAACAGCTCAGCACCCCTGATTTACAGGGGAGATTGACTGTGAGGGAGCGCCTTCTGAAGACAGGGCTCTTGAAGTGAGGGCTGGGGCTTGAATGGGCATAGCTGCATTAGATGTGCTTAGAGTCAATCTGGCAATCTCATCAGAGCTGGGAACATAGAGCAGCTGTTGCCTGAGCTATGGCCTCTACGCACAGGGCTTTTGGCGTCCACCAGGCTGTTATGGAACTGCTGCCTGCGCACAAGTGCGCAACTGGGCTATCGGCACCCCGCCCACCAGGCTGCTGCAGCACCGCTGCCTTAGCTCAAGTGCATAACTGGGCTTTCAGCGCCCTGCCCACCGGGCCGCCTCGGCACCACTGACTGATCGCCAGTGCACAACCGGGTGTTTGGCGCCCTGCCCACAAGGCCGCCACAGTGCTGCTGCCTGCTCACAAGCACTCAACCGGGCTTTAGGCATCCCGCCCACCAGGCCACTGGGGTGCTGCTTCCCCCACATGCAACTGGGCTGCCCACCGGGAAGCCGCAACGTTATTACCCACACTTGGGACTGCGCTGCCGACAGGGGCCTCTGACAAGCCCCAGCCCATCTAAGCACTGCCCTGTGGGCGCGGCTCACAAACACAATTGAAGGAGGGGCAGCCAGGCAGAGATAAGAAAAATCAGAGCTCCTGCGCCCCACCCGCACTGAAACACCACCCCCCTGATGAAAGAGGAAACTGCTATTGTGTCTCAGACCCATTGTAGCTCCTACTCACACACCCCCAACCCTGGCCACACCCTTATTACCCTGCTTTCTAACAGCTAAGACAGCAACCTGAAGTGCCCCAAGGCACAGAAGCTGTCGGCTTCCCCCAACATTTTCTCCCAAAATCTCCTCCACCCACAACTGAGCTAAAAAGTAAAATTAAAAAGAAGCCCATCTGATATGCAAACCCCCAGAGGGAAAACATACCCATGCATAAAGCAAAAAGAACCACATCAAACACAATGCACACCTCAGAATCTAAAACCCCTCCAGAAGATCAGGGGCATTCTTTAGTAAAGAACCGTGCACACTTGGAATCAAATTTAAGTGAAACAGAATTCAGGGCTGCATTAATCAAGACACTCAGAGAGCTCACTCAATGCTGGCAAAGTACCCAGACACAGTTAAATGACCTCAACAAGAAATTTTCTGAGCAAAATGAGTACTTTACCAATAAAATTGAGAAGCTAGAGCAGAACCAAAAGGAACTCCTTGAAGTGAAAGGCATCATGTGAGAGCTGAAAAAAGAACTGACCAGCATAGGAAACAGGGCTGACCAGCTAGTGGAAAGGATGAGTGAAATCGAAGACAGAAACATGGAAATGTCACAGAGGGAAGAAGAAAAACAAATGATAATCAAGGGAAATGAAAGAGCCCTACAAGAACTCTCTGACTCCATCAGAAAGAACAATATTAGAATAATAGGGGTACCAGAAAAAAGCGAGACGAAATATTTTAAGAGTCTACTAAAACAAATAGTGGATGAAAATTTCCCTAACCTGTGGATAGAAAACAGCCCCAAATCAAAGAGGAAATCAGAAGCCCAAACTATCTAGACCCTAGCAGATCTTCTCCAACGCACATTGTTCTGAAGATGACAAAAACCAAAGACAAGAAAAGAATCCTCAAGGCGGCCAGGGAAAAACAAAATATAACTTTCAAAAGAAAAACTATCAGGCTGTCACCGGATTTCTCAGCAGAAACTCTGCAAGCCAGGAGGGAGTAGAGCCCAATCTTGAAAATAATAAAAGAGAGAAATTTCCAGCCAAGAATTAACTATCCAGCAAAATTAACCTTTAGCTATGAAGGAGGAATTAAGGCCTTTACAGATATACAGAAGCTGAGAGAATTCTCCAGCTCAAAACTGGTACTCCAAGAAATACTGAAGGAGGCTATCCAACCTGAGTCAAGAAATCAAAATAAATGGAGAAAAGTTGGGAGAACAAAAAAATAAAAAGGAAAAAAGAAATGGATACAAGATATCCTCATATATCAATCATCACCCTGAATGGAAATGGACTGAACTCACCAATAAAGAGGCACAGGGTAGCAGACTGAATTAAAAAACAAAATCCAACCACATGCTGCCTACAAGAGACACACCTCAGCCACAGGGACAAACATAGACTCAGGGTAAAAGGATGGAAAACAATACTCCAGGTAAATGGCGGGCAGAGAAAAGCTGGACTGGCCATATTAATTTCTGATGAAAAAGACATCAGGATAAAAAAAAAAATAATAAGACATAAAGATGGACATTACATCTTGATAAAAGGGACAATACACCAAGAAAACATGACACTCATCAATATATATGCTCCGAATCAGGAAGCACCAAAATTTATAAAACAACTACTAACAGATCTAAAAAGAGAATTTGACAAAAATACAATTATAGTAGGGGCTCTAATCACCCCCCTGACAACATTGGACAGATCATCCAATCAGAAACTAAATAAGGAGACTGCAGCTTTAAATTAAACATTGCAGGAAATGGACATAATTGACATTTATATGTCATTCCATCCTACAACAAAGGGCTATACATTTTACTCTAGTGCACATGGAACATTTTCAAGGATAGACAATATCCTGGGACATAAATCCAACCTCACCAAATTTAAGGGCATCCAAATCATACCAAGTGTATTCTCAGACCACAAATCATTGAAACTTGAAATCAATTGCAAACGATTAAGTGCAGAGAGAACCACATATACGTGGAGATTGAACAACATGCTATTAAAAAGTGACGAGGGCAAAGAGGAAATACAACAAGAGTTTAAAATATTTGCAGAAACAAATGACAATGAAAACACGGAGTACCAATATTTCTGGGACACAGCGAAAACAGTATTAAGAGGGAAATTTATATCATTACAGGCCTATCTCAAGAAAAAAGAAAAACTACAAGTAAACATCCTCACATCTCATCTTATAGAGCTAGAAAAAGAAGAACAGAGGTCCCCCAAAGCCACCAGAAGAAAAGAATTAATTAAAATCAAAGCAGAACTTAATGAAATTCAGAATAGAAAAACAATAGATAAAATTAATGCCACAAAGAGCTGGTTCTTTGAAAAACTCAATAAAATCGACAAACCACTGGCTAGGCTCACCAAAGGACAAAGAGAAAAATCTCATATTTTCAGAATACAGGATGATAGGAGAGAGATGACAACTGATACTAAAGAAATACAAACAATCAGAAGAGATTATTATGAAAGACTCTATGCCAACAAATTTGACAACCTAGAGGAAATGGACAAATTTCTAGAAACATATAGTTTACCGAAACTGAACCAAGAAGATTTGGATTACCTCAATAGACCAATCAACAGTACAGAACTTGAAACAATTATCCAAAAATTGCCCAAAGGCAAAAGGCCTGAACCGAATCGCTTTACCAATGATTTCTACCAGTCATTCAAAGAAGAACTAATGCCCATCCTCCTCAAACTACTCCAGAAAATTCAAGAGGAGGCAGTACTACCCAACTCTTTCTATGAAGCTAATATCACGCAAATACCAAAAACCTGGGAAAGACAATACCAAAAAAGAATATTATAGGCCAATCTCAGTGATGAACACTGATGCAAAAATCTTAAATAAAATTTTAGCTAACAGAATACAACAATGCATTCAAAAGAATATTCACCATGACCAAGTGGGATTCATACCAGGGGCTCAAGGATGGTTCAACATACGCAAATCAATCAATGTAATCCAGCACATAAACCAAACAAAGGATAAAAACCTCATGGTTATTTCAATCGATGCAGAAAAAGCGTTTGACAAGATACAACACCCATTTATGATAAAAACACTGAATAAAATGGGAACTGAAGGAAAGTACCTCAACATAATAAAGGCCATATATGACAAACCCTCAGCAAATATTATACTGAGTGGGGAAAAGCTGAAGCCTATTTTCCTAAAATCACGAACAAGACAGGGATGCCCTCTATCACCACTGCTGTTCAACATAATTCTAGAAGTTCTAGCCAGAGAAATCAAACAAGAGAAAAGAATAAAAGATATTAAAATCGGGAGAGAAGAATTTAAACTGTCACTCTTTGCTGATGACATGATCCTGTATATAGAAAACTCTATCAGAAATCTATTATAAATAATAGACAAATACAGCAGTGTCACAGGCTACAAAATCAATGTCCCAAAATCAACTGCATTTTTGTATGCCAACAATGAAACTTCAGAAAGAGAGATGAGAAGATCCATTCCCTTTGCCATTGCAAGCAAAAAAATGAAATACCTAGGAATAAATCTAACAAAGAATATAAATGACTTATACACTGAGCACTATAAGACACTCTTAAAAGAAATTAAAGAGGATACAAAGAAATGGAGAGACATTCCATGTTCATGGATTGGAAGAATCAACATAGTTAAAATGGCCATACTCCCCAAAGCAATATACTGATTCAATGCCATTTCCATCAAAATCCCACAGTCATTCTTTCAAGAAATTGATACAAAAATCCTCAAATTTGTATGGAACCACAAAAGACCATGAATCGCAAAAGCTATCCTAAGAAAAAAGGATATAGCTGGGGGCATCTCACTGCCTAACTTTTATCTGTACTACAAAGCCTCAATAATCAAAACAGCTTGGTACTGGCAGAAAAACAGACCCACAGACCAATGGAACAGAATTGAAAACTCAGAAAAAACCTCACAAATTTATGGACAGATTATTTTTGATAAAGGATCAAAAAATATACAGCAGGGAAAAGAAACCTCCTCAGTAAATGGTGCTGGGAAAACTGGAAAACCACATGCAAAAGGCTGAAGGTGAACTGCGATCTCTCACCATATACCTCAAAATGGATCAAAGACCTCCACATAAGAAAGGAAACAATAAATTGCATAGAAGAAAACATTGGCACTAAACTTATGGACCTGGGATTCAGGGAGGACTTTATGAATCTGACCTCATTGGCAAGGGAAGTAAAAGCACAAATAAACAAATGGGACCTTATCAAGCTAAGAAGCTTCTGTGCTGCAAAGGAAACCATCAACAAAGCAAAGAGGCAACCAATCAACTGGGAGAAAATATTTGCAAACAATGCCTTGATAAGGGGCTAATATCAAAAATATACAAAGAACTTATACAACTCAATAAGATTAAAACAAGCAATCCAATTAAAAAATGGGCAGATGACCTTAACAGACACTTCTCTCATGAAGACATACATATGGCCAACAGATATATAAAGAAAGGTTCCACTTCACTAGCAATTAGGGCGATGCAAATAAAAACCACAATGAGATACCATCTTACACCTGTTAGAATGGTTATAATCAACAAGACAAGGGATAACAAGTGCTGGAGAGGCTGTGGACAAAAAGGAACCCTCATACACTGCTGGTGGGTATGTAAACTGGTACAACCACTATGGAAGTCTGTATGGAGATTCTTCAAAAAATTACAAATGGAATTACCATATGACCCAGCCATCCCTCTACTGTGCATCTACCCAAAAAACCTGAAAACCTTAATCTTAAAGATGTTTGTACCCACATGTTCATCGCAGCACTGTTCACATTGTCCAGAACATGGAAACAACCAAAATGCCCTTCAATAGATGACTGGATAAAGAAGATGTGGTGCATTTACACAATGGAATACTACTCAGCGATAAGAAATGATGAAATACAGTCATTTGTGACAACATAGATTGACCTAGAGACCATCTTTTTAAGCAAAATAAGTCAGACTGAAAGAATTTGGAAACATATTACCTCACTTATTGGTGGAATATATAACTAAAAGTTACAAAGACACAGAGACCTATGGACACACTCAATAACTTGGTGATTGCCTGAGGGGAGGGGAGGAGGGGAAACAGAGAGTGGGGTGTGGTGGGAGAGGGCAACAACATTATGGACACACTCAATAGTTTGGTGGTTACCTAGAGAAGGGGGAGAAGAGGGGAGGGAGTGTTGTGTGGGGAGGTGGGAGTGGGCACCAGATATACGGTGGTGGAGGGGGACCTGATTCTGGGAGGTGGACACATGATGTGATGCATGGGTAATGTGATGTGGACTTGTACATCTGGAAACTACCTAATTGTTACCAACCAATGTCACCCCAGTAAATTTAACAATAAAATATAATAATAATTTAAAAAAAGCAAACCAAACTCAAAGCTAATAAAAGAAAGAAAATAATAACCATTAAAATGCAGATAAATGAAATAGAGAACAAAAAAACAATAGAGAATATCAATACACCCTAAACTTGGTTCTTTGAAAAATTAAACAAAATGGATAAACATTTAGTAAGATAAACTAATCAAGACAACAAGACAAATTACTAAAATTAAAATGAAACTGTGGATATTACTACTAATTTTTCAGAAATAAAAAAGAGTGGGGATTCTGGGATTACTTAACAGGTTGAGCGCTTGCCTTGCAACAATGAGGTCTGGGGATTGAATCCAGGTCCTGGCCTGTGCAAACCCATATGCTGAATTGGAGCTTGACTGGAATGTAACTATTGAGATGATTTAGCATCAAAGGTTCTCACCTCCCATGAGGGAGTTCCCCAGTTCAATTCCCACCTCATGCAGCCCCTCATCCACCTATGTGGAATGAAACCATGTCACAATTAATGATGCACAACTATGAAGACTGCTCTGCTCCCCTCTTCTCTCTCTCTCACCTTATTTCAAAACAATAAAATAAATCTTAAAAAAAAAAAAAAAGATGGGGAAGCCAGGATGGCTCAGTGGGTTAGGCCCTCACTTTGCAGCCCCGGGGACTGAGGATTGAATCTCGGCCCCGGCCATGCTGACCCATATGCTGAACTTGGGAGTGCCCCCAGTTCAGTTCTCACCAGGGCGAGACCCCAACCCAGTTCCTGCCCTGTGCAGCCCCGCCCACCTCTGGAATAAAACTAGGTGGAAAAATCGATGATGTGCAACAATGGAGACTGTTCGGGGCCCTCCCCCTTCTCTCTGTCTCTGTCTCTGTATCTCTCTCTCTGTCAAAAACAATAAATCTTTTTTAAAAAAAAGGAAATAGAAAGGAGTATAAGAGAGTACTATGAATCACTGTACATCGACAAAGTGAATAACATAGATGAAATGGAAAAATTCCTAGAAACACAAAAGCTACCAAGACAAAGTCACACAAGAAAGAAAATCTGAATAGTACTATGACTAGTAAAAAGATCAAATAAGCCATCAGAAATCTGATAACCGAAAGCCCTTGACCTGACAGCTTCACTGGTATACTCTCCCAAACATTTTAAAAAGTAAAACATAAAAGGAAACTAATAACAATCTTTTTCAAACTTTTTTAAAAACTTGAACTGAAAAGAATGCTTCTTATCTCATTTTATGAGGGCAAATTATTCTACTACTGAAGAAAATAGACAGACACTATAAGAAATAAAACTGCAGACTAATACCCCTATAGCTATTAATGCAGAAATTTGCAACAGACAAATACTAACAAAGAAAATTAAGCAACATATTAAAGGATTCTACACCATGACAAAGTTGAATTTATTGCAGAAATGCAAGAAAGCATCAACATACAAAAATCAATCATATAGCATATAAACAGAATGAAGGGGAAAACCATATAACCAATGCAATGAATGCAGAAATAAGATTTTAAAAAATACACTATTTTATGATTTAGAAAAGTGCTCAACAAACTAGGAATTAAAGGAAACTACCTTAACATAATAAATGTCATATATGAAGAATATACAACAAATTTTATACTCAAAAGTGAAAGAATGAAAGCTTTTTCTATCAGATTAGGAGCAAAACAAGGATGCCCATTTTTAATACTTTATTCAGTTTAGTACTGGAAGTTCTAGCCAGAGCAGTTAGGTAAGAACAAATAAATAAAAGTCATCCTATTTGGACATAAAGACATAAAATTATCTCTGTTTTGCAGATGATATGATCTTATAAGTGTATATAGAAAACAATAAAGATTCCACAACAGCAACACCAAACTGTGAGAGACAATAAATAAATTAAAAAAAAAGTAGCAGAATACAAAATTAACAAACAAAACTCGGTTAAAAAATTACGAAAATTTCATTTACAATTGCATTGAAAGAATAAAATAGAAATTAATTTATTGTTAAATTTATTGGAGTGACATTGGTTAGTATAAATTACATAGGTTCCACATGTACAACTCTATAGTATTTTGTTTATGTGCTATATTATATGTTCATCAGCAAGAGTCAGCTTCTTTTCCATCACCATCTATTTGGCTCCCCCTTGGTCCTTTCCCACCACCCTTCCCCCTTACCCTCATGTAAGCACTAAACTATTGACTATGTCCATGAGATTTTGTTTCTTTGTTGCTTTTAGTTTTATATTCCACATATGAGTGAAGTCATATGGTTCTTTGCTTTTTCTGTCTGGCTTATTTTGCTTAGAAAGATAAACTCAAGTTCCATCCATGTTGTCGCAAATGGAAGAATTTAATCTTTTCTCATAGCTGAGTAATGTTCCATCATTATAAAATGTCCATCTTTATCTCTTATTACCTTTTTTATTCTGATGTCTGTTTCATCAGGAATCAATACGGTATCTCCTGCTTTTCTCTGAATGCCATTTGCTGGGACTATTGTTTTCTACCCTTTCACTTTGAGCCTTTGTTTGTCATTGTGGCTGAGGTGTATTTCTTGGATACAGCATATGAATGGGTTTTATTTTTTAATTCAATCTGCTCCTTTATGACTTTTTACTGGTAAATTTAGTCTATTCAAATTTAGAGTGACAATTGATATATGAACATTTTCTGTAGCCATTTCTTCCTGCCTTTTTACTTTCTTGTTGTTACAACTTTTCCCCATTTATTTTATTTATTGTTTGTGATCAAATAGCCTCCTGCAGTATTTCTTGAAATGCTGGCCTTTTGTTGGAGAATTCCCTCATCTTCTGTGTGACTGAAGAGGTCTCTATTCCTCCTTCATATCTAACAGTTAATTTTTCTGAGTAGTTTACACTTGGATAGTAGTTTCTCTCTTTTAAAGTTTTGAAAATTTAGTTCCACTCTCTCTAGACTTGCAGTTTCTGCTGAGACATCTGATAATAGCCTAATGGGTTTTTCTTTAAAGCTTATATCCTCACCCCCACACACCCTCCCTGGCTGCTTGAGGATTGTTTCTTTGTCTTTGATTATTGACATCTTCAGAATAATGTGTCTTGACGATTTGCTAGGGTATAGATTATTAGGGATTTTTTTTCTTCTGGAATTAAGGGTTTCAGTTTTTCCATAGGTTTGGAAATTTCTCATTTACTATCTGTTTGATTGTGCTCTGTGAAGAATTTTGTTTTAGTCTTCTGGTATGCCTATTATTCTAATGTTGCTCATTCTTATTGAGTCAGGTAGTTCATAGAATGTTTTCTTTTTCTTTTTTTCTCATTTCTTTTGACTCTCAGAGTCCTCTTTTTCCTTCTGTGAAATTTTCATGTTTTTATCTCCGATATTGATAATTCTTCCCTTCACTTGGTCAACCATGTTTTCTATTCTTGTTAGTTTTTTTCTCAATTCTCTTATTGTGCCTTTCATTTCCAGAATTTCCTTTTGATTCTTTTGTAAAGTTTCAATTTTTTTCTTAAAATATTTATGTTGTTCACAGATTTTCTTATTGAGATCATTTAACTATGGCTGCATACTTTTTCAGCATGTTTAAAGATCTTTGAGTGTCTTGAAAACTGCAGTTTTGAACTCTGTTTCAATTACCGGTAGATCATATGTTTTGAAATCTATAAATTTCTTTTCTGGGGACTTTATTATCTTTCAGAGTGGTTTTTCTAGAAGATAAACTTTTCTTCCTTTGGCCCAGTTGTCTTGGTCTCAATGTGTTTCTTCTTTGGGAAAGTGATGTGGTTAATGGTCTGCTATGCCTCTGTGATCAGTTCTAGGAAAGGCTGGCAGCTGTACCTGTGTTTTGTGGTTTTCCTGGGCTGTGCTGTCTATTCACACAGGGGTGGGGTTAGCTGGGAAGGCCCTGGTTTGTCCTAGAGAGTAATTGTAGTTTGCCTTTTTCAGCTATCTGTAAAGCAGAGACTAAGTGGAATTGAGTTGAAGGGGTGAGTTCTGGGACAGGGTTAAGGGAAGCAGTCACTCTCTGTTTCCATAAATTCTGCCTGGGAGGTAAGAGCAATGTGTGTTAAGGCTGTTTTGTGTTCCTGAGTTGTTCCCTAGGGTGCTAGCTTAGGTGAGAGAAGGCCAGGTGACTGGAAGGGAGGGCAGTGGGTGGTGCAGGCTGAGACACAAAAGCAAATCCCTCTATCAGCAGCAAACCAGTAAGCTGAGTGCACATGTGCAGTGGTTAAGCCTCTCTACTCCCGAGCCCACACCTCTACTGGGGCTGTGCTTTGCTTTTCTGTCTGTGGGCTTTTAGAGTCAGTCCCTCCCTCAGCCAATTTGTGTTTGAGTCAGCACTACTGAGGCTTAGGGTGCTGACAAAGGTGGTAGAAGACCAGGCAAGTAGGCAAGTGAGCAGATGCAAATGAGACAGAAAAAAATTTTTCTCCATGAGCAGGGGAGCTGACTGGCCTAAGCACATATGCAAGGCTCAGCCTTTCTCATTTCTCCTGATCCCACTTCTTCCAGGACTGCACTTTGCTTTTCCAGCTTTAGGC
>PVKE010020499.1:0-27430 GCA_004027555.1 Craseonycteris thonglongyai | reverse complement strand
TGTCCCCGAACCGCTGCTTCCCTTTTCCTCTCCCGCTCTCCCCTTTTTTCTCTAACCTTTGTGTGTTGTTCTGCGTTGTGTGGTTCTCTTAGTTGAGGTTTCTTCTCAGGGTTTCCCCTGTGGATTCCCCTCTGTTCACAAGGCCCTTCCCAGGCAGTTATCGGCGTTCTCCTCTCATGCCGCCATCTTGGATCCTCCTAATACTTTTAAATTAATTAAAAAATATATATATGTATAAATACAGAAGTTATATTGCAATAGCATTTGCTTCTTCATTAATAAAAGATAAAAGATCTATTGGCAAGCCTAATTGCTATTATAATTTCAAAGTAGTAAATGAAATTATTTTGAAGTATCAGCAAATAAAAAATGATGTAAAAAAAACCCTACAGTTTCTATTAATCATAGTCATAAGGTTTGTTAATACTTTTGTAGACTATTGCCTTCAATTCATCACTGAAGGAAACACCTAATTTTATAATGAGTGAAGTAATAATGTAATGGTTTTATTATCCAATTTCATAGGCCTACTACATAGGACTACTATTTCAGTGTCCCTTGCTTAGGATTCCCTATTCTTACATTAAAAAAAATCTTCTAATACATCTTGAAGACAGCCTTTCTTGTTTTGCTGATTGGGACTGCATACATAACATTAGAACCACAACTGTGTATACATGTATCAAATATAAATTAGGATTGGTAGTTTCTCATATTTTGCACATTTTTAAAAATAAATATTCTTGTTTTTTTCTTGCCTAATTATAATTGAGAATTTTCCACATAGCTATTGAAAAAACAAAAAGTTATTTAGGAAGAAAAATCCCAACTTTTCAAAACTAGTTTTTATACCATTTAATATCAGGAAGTTACATGACTCTTGCTTGGAAATTAGTGCTGACTGGGTGCAATTATTACTAGTCTTGGGTAGGGCAAAGTTAAGAAGGTGAAATTTGGTATCTGCTAAAATGCCCATCCTAACAATCCTAATTCCTATTTCATTGGTTCAAACCTAGGCTAACCATACATACTGTTTTAAATGAGACAGATGGGGCACTATCCCATCTAAAATGGTACATTTGGTCAGCCTATCCAAACCTTAAATGTATTATAATCCACCCCCACAAACACACACACACAAATTGCTTACAGCTTCACTTTATATTTCAACAGCAGTCCAGAAAGCAGAAATACATACTGTGTGATTTAGTAGAGCTCTCTCATAGTACTCTTTGTTTAGTTTCAAAAGGAAAAATAAAATAATATTAAAAAGCTAACTATCACCTCCCTCTTCCCCAAATTCCCACTACCTAAATAATTCATTTGGGTGCTTTTGACACATCCCAATGAACTTTGCAAAATATTTATCATATCATTTAAAATAGAATTTTATGTACACACAAAAAAAAGGTAGCTTCTCTTTATAGAGTAGTAGCCTAGCTAAATGAGTGGAAATATGGAAGAGCTATAAGGGTATAGAGGATATATATATGAGCTGTTTGGGAAGTATCCAACCATGTAACCATTTTTGTTATATTGAAAATGGCTTGATTTTTTTTTCAGACAATATATATATATATATACACACACACACACATACACACACACACACGTGAAAATAATCTATTGGGATAAGTACTGTCTAGCAAAATCCAGCCACAAGTGCCTCTTTTTTTGTAAGATTTAGTTTATTCTCCAGAGCAGTCTCCATAGTTGTATGTCATTGGTTGTGACATGATTTCATTCCACATAGATAAATGTGGAGCCATGCAGGGCGGGAACCAAGGTGGGGGCCACCCTCAATGGAAGCAAGAACTTTTGTCATCCAGCCATCCCAGCGGTTACCAGTTGTGCCAGAGTTCAGTTATAGATTTGAAAGGGCTGGGCCAAGAATCAAACCCCAGACATTGCGACTGAGAGGCAAGCGCTCAACCACTGAGCTATCCCAGCATCCCTTAAATGCCTCTATTTTTTCATATTACATGGCCGGATACTTTCCTGACATCATACACACATACACACACATGCACTCGCGCACACACACGCGCACGCACACGCACACGCACATGCACACACACACACACACGAATTACCCAATAGATCTTGAGCAATCCTGTTGATGCAACAGCTCTCCAAGCTTCCACTCTTTATAAAAATAGATACATTTTAATCAATAAGATTCATTTAAAATGAGCTGTATGATTTTTTAATGTTATTCATCACTGTAAATTTCCTATTAATTTAACTTTCATTGTTAGTAGAAGCTGTAAGAAATTACTGAAGGATAAGCTCCTCCGGGTTTCCATTCGGTCAGGTTTTCATCACGTCCTGAAAGAGCTAAGCCTCATTAGTGGCTCCTATTTCTACTTTCTAAAGTAGCTGCCCCGGTTCTTCACCTGGAGCTTATCAGTCTTGATAACGAATGATGTGAAGGAAACTGCCAGGCATTAGCATTAGGGTCATCATTAGTGACAGGATTGTAAAAATTATTACAGCCAGAATGAAAATCAGGGTAACAGAAGAATAAAAGAGGTAACAGGCTAGTTAGAAGGAAACATTAAAAAAATCGGGTGACATGAAAGCCTTAAAGTTTTTAACTTACTTTCTCAAAAGACTCTGAATTCAATTGATTCCTTATTTTGCAGGCAAGGGTAATATAATACTCAGATCTGCCCTAGAAGAAAGCCATAGAATTCAATTCAATCCACCAAGAATCGACTTATTTGTGCATTTGATTAAAAATATTCTTTCTTTTAAAAATAATATGTACTAGAACTTTCTCAACCTAATAAAGGACATTTATGAGAAACCAACAGCTAATATCACATTTAATGGTGGAAAACTGAACGTTTTACTCCTAAGATCAAGACACTTGCCACTTTTTGTTAAATGCGAGTGTTGCACTGCTAGTTCGAGTCAGAAAAATAATAAACAAAAACAACATAAAAGGCATCCAGATTGGAAATGAAGTAAAACCATCTCTATTCACAGGTAACAGAATCTTGTATTTAGAAAATTATAAGGAGTCCGCTAAAAAACAGAACTAATAAACTACTCCAGCAAGCTTGCAAAATACAGGAGCAATATGCAAAAATCAATTGTAAATCTATATGCTAGGGAAAAAAACTCAGAGTAAAATTAAGAAAACAATTTTATTTATAATAGCATCAAAAAGTACTTAGATATAAATTTAACAAAAAAGCATGAAACATGAACTCTGAAAACTTCAAAACATTGTTGAATAAAATGAAGATTGGAAAGATATTTTGTGTTCATGTGTTAGAAGATTTAATATTGTTAAGATAGCAATACTCTCCAATTTCGTCTGAAGCTTCAGTGCATTCCCTATCAAAATCCCAGCTGGACTTCTTGTACAAATTAACAAGCTGATCTTAAATTGATATGGAAATACAAGGGACCAAGAATAGCCAAGCAATCCTGACAAATAAAAAACAGAGTAAGAGGATTCGCGTATCTCAATTTTAAGACTTACACAAAGCTACAGTAATTAAGACATAGTAACATCAGCATAAGGATGGACATATAGATCAATGAAATAGAATGCAGAGTCCAAACATAAAACTATTCAGTCAAAAAATTGTGGTAGATTTAAACAAGGCTGCCAACGTGATTCAATGAGGAAAAAAAAAGTCTTTTCATCAAATAACATTAGAACAACTGGATATACACATGCAAAAGAATGCAATTTGACTCCTCCATATACAAAAATTAACTCCAAAGGGATCATAGAACTACTTAAGACCTAAGAAAACTCTTACAAGAAAACATAGAGTAAGTCTTCATGAACTTGAGTTAGGCAAAGCTTTCTTAGACACAACACCAAAATCACAAGAGAGGAGAAAAGAAAGATGAACTAGACTCCACAAAAATTAAAAAGGTTTGAGAAAGATGGTGGAATAGACCCTTTTAGCACTTGTCCCCTCCTAGAAACATGAATTTGAACAACTATCCACATGAAAAAAATGCCTTCACGATAGGTCAGGATCTCGGGTGGGAGATTATAGCACCTGGCAGGAAGACAGAAATAAGAAAAGACGTAGTGATCGGGTAGCGAAGACAGTTTCGCACTACCCCTAGTACCGCTTCCACAAGCCCAGGCGGCCCAGCATGGAGAAAGACCCTAGCACCAAGTCCACACCAGCACCGGGCCAGCTCCCCCAGCTCCAGGGGGCTCCTGTGACCCCAGCCTCCCCCCACTCCCGGTGCCAGGCCAGCACCCCCAACCTAGATACCAGACTGGCTCCCATGGACCGAGGCTGCTGGTCCACCCAGTGCCAGGCCAGCTCCGGTGGCCCAGTCTCTAGGCTGGACTCCCAGGGTGTCAGACTCCAGGCTGATTCTTGTCACCTCAGGTTCCGGGCTCACACTAGTGCCCGGCTGAACCCATCCATTCTCTAAGGCCAAAAACAGAACAAGGGAACTAATATTCTTCACGACTATGCACTCTCTTCATTTTCTTCGTGTTATGCCTTCAATCATGCTGTCACCTTAGGTTGAAGTGCCTTTTCCCACCCTCAGTGCTACATAGGCAGGACTTCCCTACACCTTAAAGTTCGTCTTAAATGTCAACTCTTTCAGGAAGCTTCCACAGTGGGGGCAGGAACTATGTCATCGCTGAACTAATTCAGTACTTATCACTGTCTTTGTATGGCCTTTGCCACCTTATGGTTATTTGTCAGTTTGTTATATCCTATGTCTTATATTTCCATTCCCAATAATGGATCTAATAGCTTAGGGGCTTTATTTTAGTCAAGATTGTTCTGTCACTTCTGAGGTTCTCCTATCAACTGTTTATTTGTGTTTATTCTATGAAGGGATGTCTTCATCATTTCATGCATTTATTCATATTTTCTGTCAGTTGTTCATTGTGTCTCTTATTAATTATGGAGTAGCATGCAAATGTTTTAACCCATCAAAAGAATAGTGGGATGGAGCCAGTTGAATTTTCTTTGGGAAGCTTATTTTTGTCTCAGAGGATCCTGTTGAGGTGAGTGATAAAATATCAAAGAGGCATGTAGGGCTAAGAGAGAAAAACCATTCCCTGTCCCATGCCTAAGAATACAGTGAGGCATCACGGGGACTGTTTTCATTTGCTGCCTTCTGAGCTGAAGAATGAGTTTTAAAGTATTTGCATGCATTAGACAGAAACAGAAGAGCTTCCAACTTATAGCAACGCTTCTCCCCAACTGAAATGAACTCCTAGAAAAACAGACTGTCTGGTGGTGGCATTTGCATTTCAGATTAACTAGCAGGCCTCAATAAACTCCTTCATCTGATTAGCTATTGTCCATGGCTTAGGACATCAATACATTGTCAAGGAGGACTTACTGCACTTAAACTCTCCTCCCACCCACCTACCCCATACACTAGGGTGACGAGACATCCCGCTTTTGGCGGGACAGTCCCAATTTTTAACAATTTGTCCCGTGTCCCGCGGCGTTTTAAAAAAGTCCCGATTTTTGGAAAGAACGCATGACAAGCTAGGGAACGGCGGGAGATAGACCAAATTTTTAATCAAGAAATGCCCCCCCCCCCCCCCCCGGTCAATAGTGTCCCGCTTTACCAATGTTAAAATCTGGTCACCTTACCATACACCCAGATTTATGGCCGTGGTCTTGATTTATAGTGCAGCTTTAGAACTGGGAATAATCTGGCTTCAAATAAAATGTCTAGGTAACTTAAGAAAAATCTTTATTTCTTTCCTTTTAAAGTAATATAAACTTTTCATCCAGCCTCATAAAACTCAAATCCTTGTACTGCTGTGCCAATCCATAGTTCGGAAGACTTGAGTTTTAAAGATTGGAAATGTACTTAGTTTCCCTGACACTGCAATTGGCTGTTCGCATGCCCATTAGGTTTACTGCCCAAATGTACTGTGTGTTCAAAATCACTTGTGCCCTGTAAATAGAATCAGCAAATGCCACTGGGGCATAAAAGAGTCCAGGACAACAAAAAACAGCATGCTGGAGGCTAGAGAATTTTATTTCACATTTTCTGTTCACTCCCAATGGAGAATCCACACCCAGTTAGAAAGAAAGACTGGCATGAGAAGTTTGTCTATATCATTTCCTTGTGGGATGCTTAAATCTATTAGTTGCATTTAATCACGGCAATCGTTTCTGACACATCTCAGAGTACGATCAAATGAGTTGGTGCTCCAAAATTAGCAGGTACTGACCAAGGACATGCTGTACCTTCAGGGGTCAGTTTTCAGTGGTGGGAACAGGGAAGGTAGATGTCAGGGCCTAGCTTTCCACATCTCACCATTAACTCATGCTGTAGGCTTGATCCTGGGGGTGCTGCTGCTTTGGATTCGTTTGCTTATGCAACTATTCTGGGAAAAGGCGAACATTCACAAGGGAAAGATAACCAAGGATTTTACTTCACCTTCATGGATCTAATATACCCCAGGGATTCTCTATAGCCCTGTATTCAATGTTCATTTTGTTGTCACGGAAAAAACAAAATGAAGTTCCAGATCAATAATGTCCAAGTTGAAATCCAATGCAGCCCATTTGGCTGGTTTATTCAAATACCTGATTAGTCTCATAAAAACAACCAAGACAGGCTGACCATCAGAATGTCTTGCAAAAGTTGAATACATTTAGTTTTGTTGAATCCATCCCAGCCTTAGAGAATCAGAATATTCAGGAATGGGACTGACGAATCTGCACGTGCAGATATCCTGCTCAAAAGATTCTGATTTGCAGCTATGTCTGAGCCCAAAGAAGCATACCATTCTTTACCTATTGGCCCAAGGATGTTGAGGAATTTCTTCAATGTTCTTATAGTTCCTTAAGTTTTTATTAGTTTATTCCTTTTATTAGGGTGACCAGACGTCCTGCTTTTGGCGGGACAGTCCCGATTTTTAACAATTTGTCCTGCGTCCCGCGGCGTTTTATAAAAGTCCCGATTTTTGGAAAGAATGCACGACAAGCTAGGGAACGGCGGGAGATAGACCAAATTTTTAATCAAGAACCCCCTCTCCCCCAGTCAATGGTGTCCCGCTTTACCAATGTTAAAATCTGGTCACCTTATTTTATGTACCTGTGCAGGAAGTAGTGTGGTAAATAATACATTTCCTAGATTAGTAAATTAATTTCTGCCCCTTACCTTCTGTTAATCACAATACTGCTATGATTTTCTGACATTCCAAACATATGTTTTTCATATGGTTATAGTGGCATATTTAAGCATAATTAAAATATTAAATGTTTCCTCTTTTTCAATGGTGAGTTGCTCAATATTGGATTATTCTATGCTCCTAGAGCATATTTTATAGTTGAGGAACTCACATCCTAGTAAAGAAAATAAGAGCAAGTAAAAAAAATATATGAGATATAACTTTATATAGTAATCAGTGTAATAACAGTAATAATAATACAAGATAAGGGGACAAAAGTGATAGGAAGGCCTTTCTGAGGAGACATTTCAGATGAAAATCTAGTGCTGAAAATAGCTCCTGCATATTTTTAGAACCTGAATAAACATTAGTTGAATAAATGACAAGAACGATAAGGCCTCATGAAAGTGGGGGGTATAAGCCTGTGTATTCTTGGTGTGTCCTAGGAGAGACAAGGAGGTCAGTGTGGCTGGAGAGGCATTACAGAGTGAATTACATGGCCAGTGATAGGACCTATGTTACCAGAGGGAGCCTAGGGCCCAAAAAGGTGGGCCTTATAGGTCATGTTAGAGAGTTTGGACTTGATTCTATGACCCAATGGGAAATTACTGGAGAATTTCACTCAGAGAGGTAACATGATTTGGTATACGTTTTATAGAGGTTACCGAGGCTGCTATGAGATAAATGGATTGTGGAATCCAAAAGTGAAGGCAGACAGATCAGAGAAGAGGCCACTGCAGTGCCCCAGGGAAGGGTAGAGGTGAGACCTGGTGAGAAGAGCTCAGGTTCTGGATATACCAGGGAGTGCCCAAAATATGGATACACATTTTAAGAGATGTTATCTATGTATTACCTCTCAAAGTTGAATTGAATTGTAACAATGTGGTATGGCGTTCACTCAACACATGGCATTAATCAAACAAATGCTACTGTTACCAGGTGACAGGCAGGACAGTCAAAGAAAATGGTGGAAGCCCTGTTGTCGTTCAAGGAGTGCAAGACTATTTTGAAGTGGTATTTGAAATTTGAGAATGTTGTGGAAGTACAGCAACAATGGAGGCGTGAGTATGCAACAGAACCTCCCACGCGTTCAACAACTGTACACGTTCATGCTAAGTCTGAGACGCATGGCCAATTGAAATGGCATGCACAGTGATACAAGTAGACACTTTGGTCAAAGTTGCTCAAACAGTGGTTCGCCATAATCAGAAGTGTCTGGATGCTGATCATAACCATTTCAGGCACTTTTTGTAATTATAGAAGTCAAACGTGACTTGTATTCACCTTTGGTTATCGGTATATATTATTATATTAATAGAGTGTTTTCCTTTCTTAAGATGTGTATATACTTTTTTGGTACCCCTTGTAGTTTCACTGTGGACCATTAGACCCATCTAATAGATTGGATTTGGAAAGGAAGGTAAAGAGAAGAGTCAAAGGCTATAACCAACATATGATATTTGGCTTGAGGAATTGGGTAGATAGTATTACAATACAATCCACTGAGGTCAGGCAGTCTCAGGAGGTTCTGGGTGAGAAATCAAGAGCTCTGCCATGAACTGTTATAAGACTAAGATGCCTGTCAGACTTGGGGCTGAGATGTTAAGCACACAGTCAGTGAGGCAGAGATGTGGGCGTCATTAGCATAGTACACATTTGGATTGGCCTTGCTGCTGCCTACTTTGCTATTTCTCTTTTCTTCCCTTTCATCTCCACCATAACTTTGGCCTTCCTTCTCCCCTCTCCTTGGCCTCCTCCTCTGGCATATATACACACTTTAGAATCCATTGGGCTCTTATATTTTCCTCTCTACATTTTTTTTTCTTTTTGTCATGCAATTTATTTCTGGCTTAGAAAGGTGTTCCCACCAGAAGACATGGGTTCTAATAAGTCACTAAGTCACTGGCTCCTCCCTTGGCCTTGGTGTTTTTGTTTGGTAAACATGGATCAGTCAGGCTACATCAATGCATGGGGAGATGGTATGGTGCCCAGACCTGTCTCCTGCCTTAAGCATGTTAGAGCTGATTTTGTTGAACCCATCATTGTGGTTATAGACGATGATGTTTAGATAAGATCTCTTTCAACAAAAATGTCCATGAACAAAGAGAGAAGTGTGGAATCCACTGGCTTAAAATGATAAATTATCTTTATGTTTTTCTGTCACATGATTCAATTTTCTATGGAGCTTAGGTTTGCCAGGGAAATGGGAGCAGAAGTGCTTGCAATTTAAAGTCTAAAATTCATGGGCCATTTTTTTTTAAGATTTATTTTATTGTTTTTGACAGAAACAGAGAGACAAAGAAAAGGGGGAGGGCCCAGAGCAATCTCCATAGTTGTACGTCATCAGTTTTCAACATGGTTTCATTCCACACAGGTGGGTGGGGGCCATGCAGGGTGGGAACTGAACTGGGAGCCTCCCAAATGGTAAGCACTCCCCAGTTCAGCATATAGGTCCCCACAGGCCTGGACCGGAATTCGATCCTCAGTCCCCGGGGCTTCAAAGCGAGTGCTTAACACACTGAGCCATCCCCGCTGCCCTTAATGGTCTATTTTTGACATCTGGTACAATCAGTAGGACTTTGAATGGTCTATTTCAAACTCCTCTGCCCACTCTTCTTTCTCAGATAAGGTCCCCTAGCCAAGCAACCCTCCTTATCAAAAGGATGAGGGACAGTACTTTAGTAGAGGGTTTCAATTCCTAGCCAACATTTATATATAGTAGCCAATTACAGAATTATAACCTTATTGATTATTGAATTCTAACTATAGAATTACTCAAACAAGCCAATCACATCCTCCTGTGGGAACCAGAGGGTACGTTATCCCCTCGACACTTCAAAACCTGGCCCCCCTAAGCTCTGCTGTCCACTCTGTCCCTGAGTGCAGCCCCTGTGACTGCATCACATGCGGAGTGCTCCTCCCCGTGAGCTGTGAGTGTAATGTGCTCCATCAACTGCTGTTGATTTCATCAGCTCTGTGCCAGGAGTTGAGCGTTCAGTCATTCCCACAACACTAGGGCAGGAATGCATCCCATGCCAAGGGGGGAACAGGAAGCATGTAAAACAGGGATGTAGGACACATGTGTGTGGAAGCTTTAAAAGCGAGTGATTTTTCTCCCCTTGATTTTACACTGAACATCACAATGTCCCAGACAGAGGCTGCTCCTTCAGCCTGCACCTGAGTGGAGAGCCGAAGCCAAAGCTGATAGACAGTTACAGAAGTGAGGCATGAACCTTGGGTGGTACTTACCCTGAAATTTTGGAGTTGTTTGTTGCCTCAGAATCATTTCGAATAACTCAGCATAACTTAGCCTAAGCTAAGTGGAAACAGGCTAGTGCTGGGGAGCAGAAAGAGATAGCAAATAGAGGGCTTGTAGCAGAGGAAAGGAATTGTCTGGGATGGGCACCTAATACAGCTATTGTATATTCTTTATGTAATTGATTTCAACCTTAGTCACAACCCTATAGGACCAATCATTTCATCTTGGATGAGGTTAAGAAATTTGCTGTGCATCAGCCAGGAGGTGGGGTTTCTCGACCTCAGCACTACTGGTCTGGGCTAGAGAGTTCTTTTTTGTAGCAGAGAAGGGGAAGCATACTCTTCCGTGAATTGCAGGTTGGCCTCTTTCCAGAAGCTCCTGACAAACACAGATGCCTCCAGTCATTGCCAAGTATTTCCCGGGGAACCAAACTGATCCTGGTTGAGATCCTCTGCCAAAGAGCCATAGACCCGAATTCAAAACCAAGTCCACCTGGTTCAAAAATCTAGGCCCTTTCTCACAGGACCTGCAGACGGCATTGAGCGTATGCAAGGAAGGAAGACTTGACCCCTGCTTGACTTAGCCTAGGACCTACCTGTGGGTCAGGAAACGAGCCAGATCCTTACGTCCCTCTGTGACTTACCAAAACTGTCATCTGGCATTAATCAGCACAACCCACGGTGTGCTAAAGCTCCATATCCTGTTACCAAGTACCTCAGCCATTCAGCCCCACCGAGGATGTTCCCAACAAATTATAGGCCTGAGTGAGAGTGTGATGAGCCTGAGGAAGGGTCAGGATGAGTCTCTCTTTACTGCTATTAAGAAAAATAAAACTGTGGTTAACCACATGGACCATAAGGGGAATAAATCCAGGAAACGTCAGTATGTTCTAGGAGGAATTTATGAGGCCAGGAAGTGCAGCACAAGCCCACTCTTCTGCCAACCTGTTAAAAGACTTGTGTTTGACTCATGATGACCTGTGTCCCGAGGCTGACAGCCAGGAGACTTCCGGTGAGAGTGTGGGCATGCGAGAAACACATGTGCACCAGGCAGACTCCTGCCTCCTCGCTAAGGTGCCGAAATAACTTCTCAGCTAGTTGGGCCTTAGAGAGGCGGCTGAGACTCTGAATACTCCAGTCACTGCAAAGTAGAACGGCACTTCTTTCTCGGGTTCTGAAGAGAAGCCACCGGTCTTTGGGACCCCAGGATGGTGTTCTGTTCTGTTCCTTATGGAAAAGAAAAGTCCCTTTCCTACAGCTCTCGAATCAGGGCAGAGTGCCTCTGTCCTCCATGAACATGGCTTCTCAGCTCTTGCTGGAATTCTACCCTTCTTGCAGCAGATGCTTATACGAAAGGAAAACTCCACAGTTTATCAAGTCTGAGACGAACCACGCCACTGTCTGCCCTCATGGAGCCCTGCTTTCTCATCACTCCAGTGTCCCGGTGTCCCTTCCTCCTCCAACCAACCAAAATACGTCCTCAAGTAAAATATCCCAGGCACACAGACCATCGGGCCCACCAGCACAGTGCGGTCATTTGAATTTGGACCTTCTTTGGGTTCAGTTAAACTTACCTGGACTATAAGTATTAACCCACAGATTAAGAAAACTGATTGAAACTGCTCATGTTTTACACTCCTGCCTTCAAATTTCCTAGTTGAATGCTCTTACCTTTAAGGATTTCACTCACTTTTACTCATTTCATTGTAATTCACTTAGTTGAAAAGTTGGTGAGTGGAATATTGCATAAAATATGACTTGCTTAGCTATTTACTTTGAAGAATAATTCAAATTCATTATGACATGTATGTGTTGGTGAAGGGGGAATCTTAAAAACTTCAGTCTTACATATAATCATGCATCATGATTTTATTTTTCCAAAAGAAAACAGCGAACATTCTCCTGGGAATTGTTCAGGGCTTGTCGAAGGCTCTTAGCTAGACCAAGTCAAAATGGAGCGAAGCATATGATGTTCCCACTGCAGCATCATAGCTGACAGCGAAATTGCTCAGCAATGTGGTTTTGATAGTTCGCATTTTGGTTAACTGTTATTGCTTAGATGTGTGCATACAAATGTACAGAATTTAAGCTGTCTCAAGTTCTCCGCTTTGAGGATTCGTTTAATCCTCTTTAAGGATAAGTAATTTTTATTATTTTAGAGTCAGTTTTCTAGAGTGTAATAGCTTCCATTCATGTGTGCGGCATTTGCTATGGGTGAGTGCTACGGGCTCCAGGCCATGCTTGGTCAGAAGGGGTTTCCAAAGAGGTTCTTATTGCTTGAGCAGCCTCCTCCCTGGGATAAAAGAAAAGAAACATTTTCAAGCCTTGGAAATTTATCTTTGCATAGTGCGATTGCACCAAACATATGGGTCTTTAAAGGACGCCTGAGGATCTAACATGCTTATCTGAGTGTTGAATATGTATGTGGTGTATTTCTATGAGCCCTAGTTTTTAGAGGGTTCACAGAGATTCTTTTTCTAATAGCTCAAAAACTTGCTTGAGCGCTTCTTGTACTATTTCGTTTGTTTGCATGCTTTTTGTTTGCTTTGGTTTCTTTATTCTTAGTTTTGGAGTGACTTCTTCCCTTACCCTTAAATGCAAGTCATCTCTGAATTTCTGGCAACAACTGTTTCAATAAAAGAAGTTAAAAGCCCAAAGGGCCTTGCATTTATTTTCTTGGATTAGATTCAGTGAGATTGAATGGCAGCACCTAAATCTATTGATCTATTTCATCATGTTTTCCCACATCTACATGGCAAAAGTCACTTAATAAAGAGAAGCCAATTCATTGTTTTGTTGGTTTGTTTGGTTATTTTTTAGTAATGAAAATGGCACTCTCAGATAGGCTATGTATGCAACAAATCAATCATATGGAAATCAATCATTAAGATGAGTTGCAAAAAAATGTTTTGTATATATAATTTTGACCTGAATTTTGAATACGTCTCAATTTATTTCATTCAAAAACATTTTGACTATATAAATAATGACAAAATATCTATTTTTACAGCAAAGAACTATCCTCATATTTCTTCCTTCTTGCCTCCTAAATTCTGGAGCATATAAAAGTGTTAGTTTAGGGAAATCCATTGCTATATTTTTATTTTTTTTACCCAAATAAAACAAATTTGTATTTCTTGGGGCAAACATGTTTTATTATCTCCATGAGACAAATCTCTCCAGACATAGTTCTAATTGACATGTAATGGCTCAATACTGAAGTGTATACAATGACATCCACATATCCAGAATTTAGACGTGTTTGCACAAAATAGGAGCTTAATAAATATTTGCTGAATAAGTAAGATATACTTGATAAAATGATGACACTTTTTCAGTGATGAGAACAAATCAAATTTTCTAAAACACCCTTATATAACCTTGAAACTACATAAATTAATGGGTTTGAGAAAGGATGAACAATTCAGATGTCTAATTTCTAATAACCCACCACTCTCCCCCTCCCCTTTCCTCATCCTAATTTTAATTTTATCATCATAATCATCTCAGGAAGACCTCTTAGGATCAAAGACAGGTGGGAATTCATTGTACATGAGTCATTTTTTTCATTTAAATTTTATAAAATGCTTTCACTATTTTCTCAATTTACTCTGTTCACTTTACTTATATATATATATATATATATATATATATATATAATAAATATGTATATTTACACATATATATTAGTATATGCAGGGAAAAAGAAAACACATAGAACTACTTTCAAAGATGTGCTATGACCACATTTCCCTTACCCTTTAAGATTTTAAGTTATTTAGTGCTAATATTATGAAATTGGTATGTGAGTTGGTGCAGAATTGTAACTTTAGTGATTTGCTGATGGTCAAAAGTGTGTTAACAAATGAAAATTCCCCACCAAAAATATTCAGTGATAATGATTTCTACTACCTGAAATATCACAAAATCACCACCAAGGTAAACATTGTTCTCATGCGTGAAAACAGACTAAATTACAAAGTGAATTATTTTTCTAATTCTAAATTCAGTCACCCACAATCATCAGCCTTATGACATAATATGCTGTTGAACCATTTTTTGGAGCTAATATTGATTGCAATAATGACGTTCTTAACCAGTCAAACTTGACTTCACAATGCAAGCATTGTTATGCATGTTTTTCAGCAGCAAGATTTAGAACAAAAGTTCATAACGTCTTGCTACGCATTGAACACTCGTAGTATGAGATAACTAAAAGGTAAATGTATCCATTGGAACCCACTAGACAGGGTCTTTTTGCTATAAAAGTCAGAAAGTACTTTTTTATTTAAGATTTTATCTATATCTTTTTTCTCCTTCCTTCCTTCCTTCCTTCCTTCCTTCCTTCCTTCCTTCCTTCCTGTCTTTCTTCTCTCTCTTTCTTAATTTTGAGCACTGTGGTGAAGAAATGCATGTGGTGTTTTGGGGTCAGAAGGGTTTTCTTCTGGCAAGAGATGCTGACCTAGTTATCTTAAAGGATGAGGACAAATCAGACAGGTGGGGAAGGAAGGTGGCTTTGCAATGAGAAGGACCAGAGCCCAGAGGAGCACCAGAAGTGAACCAGGATGGTCAGGGCCAAATACATAATTTGTGGAGCCCAGTACAAAATCAAAATGAGGGGCCCTAGTTCTAAAAGTAGAAAGTCCTTTTTCAGATGACCTAACCTCTGTCTAGTGGGTACATGGAGTCAAGGAACAAATATTTATCAAACCTCTACTTTGTGCCGTTGACTCTTGTATGGGTTACAGAGGCAGCAGACAACACAACAGCGCAAAGCTCCTATTGTCACGGAGCAGATTGTGTAGGGCCTTGAAGGTCTTCATAGGAAAGTTAACCATGAGTGATGTGGAAAACCATTGCAGGGTTTGAGAAAAGAGTAATACGACTTGACGTGTATTTTGAAAGGATATTCTGCTGTGTGAAAATAAATACAGAGAGACAAGGGTGCAAGAAGGGAGACCAGTTCGGGGGCCATTGCATTAATCCAGCCAGAGACAATAGTGGACTTGACTAGAAGGTTAGCAGTGGACATGGGCATAGGGGTTGCATTCTGGATAAACAGAATTTTGAAGGTAGAGCTAGCTACCTGGCTGGCTCTGCTGATGAATTGGACATGTAGTATAAACAAATAAGTAGACTCCAAGAGGGATGCGAAAAATTTGGGTCTGAGGAAAAGGAAAAACTTAATTGTCTTTGCCAACATGGAGAAAACTATGTGAGAAAAGAGTTTGGAAGAGAAGATTGGGATTTCAATTTTAAACTTCTTGTGCTTGGGATGTTTTGATTGACAGCAAATATTACACACAGCAAGACTTTTCTAGTTTACTCATTCACTAAACAAGTATTGGTTGAGCACCTACCGTGTGCTAGGCACTAGGCATATTATACAAAGCAAAAATAGACATGCACTCTGCCCATACATTTTGCTTAGGGATGGTGTGGAAGTCTCATTAAACAAGGAATCATACGAATAAATAAAGCTACAACTATGGAAAGTGGTATGAATGAAAAGTACATAATATAGATAACGGAGCATTGAGCTAAATTAGGAGATTAGGAAAATTTTCTCTGAAGAAGTGAGGTTTAAAATGAAATCTTAAGAACAACAACTATAACATATCATATTTTAAATAAAAACATGTTTGTGTGATGAGCCACTAACCCTTAATTAAAGCCAGTGTCCAGGATGTGGTGGAAATTCAGGAATGTAGGACAATAGAAGTTCCAAGTAAGAAAAATGGAAACAAATGGGAAAAGGAATTGTGTGGAAAAAGAACCCATAGAATAGGAAATATAAGAAGAGATTTCAGGGTGAAATTTCAGACTTTCCCACTTCCAGTTCGCTGGAGGAAAATGGTCACCCTTAAATAATGCAGCAAAAAGAGCTAATTAGGCCATCCACCAACAACTGAAGGCTGCATGTTTGCAAGAGTTAAATAACATCACTAAGGCTTAAATTTTGCATGCTATATTTATCGACAGTTTGTCTTAATTTTTCTTCCCTGTCATATTTTATTAGAAAAGATAGCATTTACATTTTATTTAAAATTCTCAAAATATAAGACAACTCTTCATAAGATTTTTTTATTTTAATGCCAGTAAGCTTGTTTAGTGATTATTATTTTGTTGCTACCACATTTCACTGTCATTTACTGTTTGTAAAATTGAATTCTGGCCACCACCCCCCTTACCCCCCCACCTCCCCCAAAAAAAGAAAGAAGAGGACTTGAAGAGGAATGTCTTTCTTATGTATAAATGTAAGTATTTAGCATGAGAAGAGTAAAAGATCTTTGAATAACTTTAGGATAAATCAGAAATTCTGTCAGCCTCTTGCTCTTCTGGGGTTCCAGTTAACATTAAAAAGAGAGAGGGGAGGGGATGGAAACACTGTTGGACTGTATGAAAGCATTTTCATTATTCTCTTCATTTCTTGAGATCTCAGATAACTCTAGTGCATAAGAAAGGCGGAACTAATTTTGTGGTCACTCACTGTTTATCACTGTGAATTTTGAACATCCAGACCCTATTGCTTCTCTGAAGCCGTAGTTTCTGCACAGAAGCAGTGAATTGAGTGTTAACTGAAGGAGAAATGGACTCCATGATGACAATGGGAACCTTCTGTCCATCCTGGGCTTTTTTGCCTACACGTTTGTTCCTTATTTTGTAACCCTGGGAGACTGACCACTACTTGGAAAGGTGTCTCAAACACTAAAATGTATACAAGCAACATCTCTCAGCTTATGCAATTGTTCTGTACTTTTTGAAATTACTTACAGGCCATCTGCTGGCCTTAATAGCTGAATACCAGGAAAACCCTGAGTCAGCTGATCTACCTAAGGCTCTCGAAAGATATGCTCTGGGGATTACGGTAGTTTAGCGCAAATTGAGATCTAATTGGTAATCTTTCTTTTCTTATTTGACTTTGAAAATACACAAAGAAAAAAAATTACTCTAATGACCATTTATTGTTCCATCATTACCGAGTTGCTATTTTCAAAGCACAAATCCATGTCTAAACAGAGTTTAAAGTGTCTTCATACATTGCCAACAATCCTGACATCAAAGCTCTGATACAACTACAAAATGTCTTTTTTAAATCAATAGGAATTTTAGTTATTGTTACCTTTGTTAAAGACACAATTTAGGAGGATTTAGAAGATCTGTTCAAATAATAATTGGCACACTTTTGTCAGATTATTTAGCTATTGCTAAAGACTATTTTACTCAGGGCAAGCTTTTTTATTCAAAATTTTCCCTGTTATTTATCCACTTCCTCCATTGCTTGTGCTGGTAAAATCTTATTGGTAAAGCCTTATGTATGCTAAGCCCTCTCAGAATTGCAGGTAAATGGTTTCAGAATAGTGGGTGGGATCCTGCTTGCATGACAAATTTAGAAGACACTCAGAAAGCTGTACTTCAGGAAACAATGCTTCCTGAAGCAAATAGAAACTTTCCCTCCAAAGAGCTGGATACTTGAGTTAGATACGAGTTGTTAGCTACTACAGTTACAATTCTTCAGCATTCCAATTGCATTTTGGGATGGTCTTTTCTATGGTGAGGGGACACATGTCTGCTCATAACCCAATTATTAGTGGGCGAAATAAGCTGGAATAATTAGTCTAATTATTTTATACAGGTAATTTCAAAAATAAAACCAACAATCTAGGAGTTGGTATTAGTAGAAAGAGAGCATGTGTGGGCTTGTTGTAAAGAGAAAATACCTCATAACTTCAGTGATAAACTATAAGCTGATATTGGTAAGAGTGGAAAGTATCATCTCTAAGCCTCCTTTAACTGATCAAGTAGTTGGTTTATGTAAAGTTAGGTTCTAAATACCTGTGTTTTTATGGCATTTGTCACCTGGCTACCGGTATTTGTATTTTCCTTTGAGTTATTAAATTACTGTGACTTCCCTTAATTCGCCCTCTTGGTGCTTGAGGAAAAAAATATTTCAATGTAATTACCTTGGAGAGTTAAGGTTTACTTTAGACATGTTATTTAGACCAATACCTGAATTGGAAAGTTGAACCTGCCCTCTTATTCTGCCCTCGGGCACAGACCACACAGGGTGATCTTATGACATCATCTAGAAACTGATAGAACATCAGCACCTAATAAAGTCAGCACCAAAAGGTACCAAAGATATCATTCAATTTACCTCCACCTTGGAAAGAAACAAATGAAATCTTGACCACCTGAATAACTGATGGACTTTTTTCTCTCTCACCTGCCTATGCGTAGTACTTTTCTTAAGTATTGCTCACTGGGCACGTCTAACGACCTGCTGGATGTTCTCCTGCATCAGCACTTCTCATTTCTGCAGTTGTAAAATAAACGCCCCCAGGGCCAGAACCGTATCTTACCCAACTCCATCTACTGTTGGATTTTTGATAGTCCCAACTCTTGTTTTCACAGGTTATGTGTGTTACCCAAATTACATCTCAGAATTTGACTTCCACTAGGGTAAGGAGCCAGCTCACTGAATGGCTATAACAATGAAATAAGACCGTAGAAAAGGAAAGGCATGTTATAAACCAAAGTACAGGTGACAGTTGTTAATATTACCAAGTGTTGGTGGAGAGTTCATTAACTGAAGGGCTGGAAGAAGATAGACAATCTCAAAGGAAGTGTCATGGCACAGGGCTCAAAGCTTTGGGCACAAGATTGGTGATTCGACATGTAATGTCTGAGCTAAATGCTTCCCCCCCCCCACCCCCACACACACCCTTTGATTTGACCACTTTTTTTTTTTTAATAGAGAGACAGAAGGGGGAGGGCCCAGAGCAGTCTCCATAGTTGACAGTATTAATTTTTCATATAGTTTCACTCCACAGGTGGGCACGGGGCTGCACAAGGCAGGAACTGGGCAGGGAGTCCCCCGCACAGGTCCTGGCAAGAACTGAACAGGGGGCACACCCCATACAGATCCTCATGGGCCGGGGCCTGAATTTAATCCTTGGGCTCCGTGGCTGCAAAGTGAGCTCTCAACCTGCTGAGCCATCCAGCTTCCCTAACCACTATTTCAACTCTAAACTGGGTGGAGCTTTTTGTTGGCAGCAAAACCCACTTCTGCTGCTTCAGTTGGAAGGGTAAGAAGTCAGTTTCCATTGTGATCATCATTGGCATGAAAAGCTCACTCTGTGACTCCTTATTCATTTTGCCAGAATGATGTCGGAAGTCAGGATGAGCAACCGAATTGTGAAAGGTATTTCATAATTTCCAGAGAGTCTTTTGGCCTGGTAGATGTATTCTGTTCCTACCGGTTAAATCATACTTTGGGCCAAAGTAGCTGCAGATATTCCTAACTGTCATGTTTTTCCCTGAAGTCTTTCTGGGCTGGTCCCGCCTCCCCACAGCCTTTCAGACACTGAGGGATGCCTGGTCGCTTCTACTTTCTCAGTATATAGTGACAGTGCTAATGTATAAAAATAAACAAATAAAAAAATGTAATAAAGGATTATAAAAATGTAGAATATTTTTTAAATTTATATAATAAATTAATCTTTTTACCACAATACAATATATTATTATTTATTAGATTACTATGAGTTTTAGTTTTTGACCCTTGCTAAGAATTTGTTTAAGAAAGTTTATGTTACAGAACAAGTCAGCTGGGAGTTTATCTGACCCTTTTATTTTTAAGATTTACTTTATTGTTTAAAAGAAGGTGAGAGAGAGAGAGAAGAGGGAAGGGCCCAGAGCAGTGTCCATAGTTGTACATCATTAGTTGTGACATAGTTTTATTCCACAGGTGGATGTAGAGCCACATGGGGAGGGAAGCAAACTGGGGGCCTCCCACATGGAAGATGAGACCCTTCACCGCCAAGCCATCCCAGTGGTTACCAGTTGCACTTCAGCTCAGCATATAAGTTTGCCCTGACCAAGGTCAGGAATTGAACCCCGGACCTTGGGATTGTGAGGCAAGCATTCAACTGCTGAGTGATCCCAGCATTCCCTTTACCTCGCAGTTTAAAATGAACACCAGAAAGGGACATTTCCTCTTTCTGGCATTGAATGTTGATGTCAACATTCAGCTATCTTTAAGCTCTCAAGGAATTCAGCCTAAGGGAAAAGCCAAACATTCCTGAGGATGGCAGAGAGGAAAGAAAAAATGACACTTGCCCTTCATGATGTTATAGAACTGCTAAATTGTCAAACTCCACCACATATATTTTGTTGTTTGTTAGCCCCATTCCAATCTTTCTACTCTTTTCTCTTTATAGCTGAGGGGCAAGATCACTGGAAACAGCATCCCACCCCCACCAGCAGGTTTCCAGTAGTTCCTGTTAACAGCAAGGCACTTGCACAAGACTGGATGGAACGTAGAAAGAAGACAGAAGTCATGCTTTCTGTGTCGGGCTCTAGCTGAAGGGCAGTGGGAGACTGCAGACAACTGTTGTCTCCTGTACCAGCAACAGCAGGCAGCGGTGGGTGGCTGGGGACTCCAGCAGGGACCAAGGGACCACAGGCTCCTGGCTTCTGGCTTAGCAGCAATGCTGGGCTTAGCAGCTGCAGCGGTGTTAGCGGTACAAAGTCCGTGTGCCCAATATGCCTCAAAAGGCCAACACTCAAAACATCATGGTTTGGAGTAAGGAAAGGTTTAATGAGTGAGAAGATGCCAATGCAGAAGACGGGAATCCTAGTTGTGCCTCAAGTCCATCTTAAGAAAGTACAGAGGTCAGCCTTCTTTCATGCCAAGGGAAGGGAAGGTGTGAAACGCAAGCCCCAAGCAGAACTCCTCTAAAGCTGGCATGTCTATATGCAGACAACGCAGGAGCTATTAACCTGAAGGCCTTGGAAACAGCACAGGCTTCAACCAGACTGAATCGGAGAGACTGAGTATTTCAGGGCTTTACTGCATTGCTCCAGGGGATCACCCCATGGCTTCTCTGGCCCTTCAAACACCATGGCAAACCACTCCTTGTACTAAAGTCTCTCTGTTTGAAAAGTCTACAGTCATTTATACTTTTCTCATCTGGACATTGATGTACTTTATAGAGAACTGCTTTCCCTTCTGACTTCTTGCTATAAGAGATAGTGAAGTGTCCTTATTGTTAGAACTACTTAACTGATTCTGAAAGCTTCCTAAGTCATGTTTTGTTTGGGATACAAAGTGGGTAGGGGAAAGGGAATTAGTGGAGCCACCACTCAATACCAAGCTCCATAGAAAATATTTGGTATATATTCTCATATGATTTTAATGACATTATTGTATATTATTTGCATATATATTTCCCTCCACTATAGTATAGTCTTGTTGAGGATATAGACTGGATTTATTCACATTTGTCATTCACTGTTTCTTGAACAGTGATTTGCCCAGAGCAGGTTCCATGTATTTTATTTCTGGATATTCTGGAACAAATCCAATGGCACCTGGCACACTTTTTGTTCTTTCCTGTTTTGAAGGATTTCATGTTTCTTTTCACATTTTCTAGGTTCACCAGCAGTCAAACCAAATTACCAGCTACCACCCTCCCCAAGCCCATGTCAAATACACGTCTGTGAAGTCTTTTATCTATGGGATATTTCAACATGAGCAGTATCTACTTTTGAGGCAAAAACTGAAAATCTACTTATCAAATTCAGAATTGCCACGCCAGGCTTAACCCAACTGACAGCTTTTTAAACAACTCGGCATTTACTTTAATGGGCTCTCGTTAAGCGCTCCCTGCTTTCCAAGTGTTCCAAACGAGTGAAGTGAAGCCGACTTTAGTGTGTGTTGGCTAATTTCCCTTTGGACAGTTTCTCCTTCCCCACCCTCCCCACACTTGCCAAATCCCACCAGGCAGCCTGCTGTGGCAGAAACCTGGTACCAGGGAGGTGTGGGTGATGGGTTTTGAACAGTTATAAGTCAGCAGAGAGAAACGAGAATGCTTCAGAAAATCAGCCATCTGGCCTTGGAATGAGAACGCAGGGAGACTCAGAAGGGAAATCAAGAAAGGAGAGGAGAAAGTCACTCCAGGCCTCTGGGGAGGAGGGCACGGGCTCAGCGAGAAAGAGTTCTCATGTGATTGGGCTCCTCTCCGGCTCCCAGATGAAGGGGAGGCAGGCCCTGCTGAGCAGAAAGTGGGGGTGTGGTGAGAAGAGGCAGAAAGGACTCAGCTGCTTAAGAGATGTACAGATTCAGATGCTGTGCGGAGGGGTTGGAGCTCCAAGTTGGCCCCCTGTGCTGAGAACTGGAGAGACTCAAATAAAAGTCTACGTGGAAAGTGTGTGTTTTTCAACTTAATTGAAATACATGTTATTAGAGAAGATGTGAGAAATTCAGACAATGAGAAGAAAATAGCGTTTCCCCACTTAATTGTCTGTCATCCCACCATCCACACATGATTGACCACAGTTATGCCAACATTAAGGTGCATGTCCCTTCATTGCTTTTCTCTGCCAGGGTTTGGATGACACAATGGTAATGATGCTGGTTGAACATCTTTGCAACCCAGTTATTTTCACAGAATGCCAATTTTAAATTATTTTCCCTATTTTTAATATTGTGATTTGTATTATTATGACTATGTATAATATGACATCAAATATATTCCCTGTCTAACACATCCATTTACCTATAGTTATAAGTTTATGCCATTTCCAGTGTGTCACTTTTATACATAATGTCACCATGAACATCTAAATGTAGTTTATTTGGTGTTTCAGATTATATTCTTAAAATCAAGTCATCAAGTACATTGAATGAATAGCAAACATATTTTTAAGTCTATTGATAAATTAAATAAATACAGCAGTAGATTCTCTGTTACCAAGCACTCATGCAACCAGCACTCTCAAGCAACTGGCAAAACTTTTTACTGGTTACTTGAGTGCCGTTTAATACAGAGTCTAGTTACATTTATCTGGCATCTACCAATCCCCATGCATGCCAGTTAACTGAGAGTCTACTATATTTAATCCTGAAAAACTACTGCATGCTTTTACAGATGATGTACTTTATTCATTATTAGTTCAAAAATGCATCCCCCCTCTTCTCCCTTCTTCTTCTTAGCATGATGTAGCCTCTGATTAAAATTCAAGGTGTCTTTGCTCCCAGAAATATAAAATAGGGATATAGATTGTATTCTGAATTGTCTGAGTATGCACTTAAAACTACTGGGCTTTTGTACTAATTAACAAAGTTTCTTCATCCAGCCCCAACAATCAAATTATTCAATAGGACCATAGTTCATTATTGTGGGACTGACTAGTTGCTGTTGAATGTGCCACCAATAGAAGCACGTGAAAGATCTCTAATAAGATCAATGCTGCTATACACCTGCAGGTAGCTGTCCCTAGGTGAACAGTAGTGTTTTGCAGGTACCTATAGGTCAGCACTCCAGGGATAACAGAGAATGAGAATGAACGAAGGCTATGAACTGAATGCGTATGTTCTTTCCTCCACAACTCGTATGTTGCGGCCCTAACCTCAATGTGACGGTATTTGGAGGCTGGGAGTAATTAGCCTTAGATGAGATTGTGAGGGTGGAGCCCCCATGAAGGGAGTAGTGAACTTATAAGAAGACGAGGGGACGGGAGCCCTGATTTCTCTCTCTGCCACGTGAGGACACAGCAAGAAGCAGCCTTCTGCAGACCAGGAAGATGGCCCTCCCCAGAAACTGCATCTGCTGACATCGGAATTCTGGATTCCCAGCCTCCACATTGTGAGAAATACGTGTTCGCTGTTCACACCTGTGAGGAATAAATGTTTGCTGCTCTAGCAAAATACCAATTAGAACTAAGACAACATAGTGTATTGATCCAGTTATAACCCCCCAAACTTTCTTTACTGCCCCCAAAAGATTTTATTTGCTTCAAATTATAACACTAATTTCACAAGTCAAATCACAATAGGGAATATTTTCAAAAAACACACAGATTTCTTGTGTCTTTTACTAACTCTCAATTACCTCACATCACTTCCCAGTAGCAAGCAGTTCAAGCAGATTCTTCAAAGTCAAAAGTGTTTAATGATTTTGCTTCTATTCTACAAAAGAGTGATTTAACATAAATAAAAGAGTCCTTTTCTTTCTCCCATGTTTGCATCTTTCTATTTGGTGGTCTTGCTACTCTTGAGTATCATTCAGCTGGAGAGTTTTCATAGTAACCAGGCTTAATTGCTCATTTTACAGAAGAGATTGTGGTGCAGCTAAAGGTAAAAAACAATAAAGTCAAGATTATAAATAAGAAATCAACCTGAGTCTACTGCCACTTGTCCCCCACACCCTGCTCCTCTATTAAGAAGCATATTACTCATACCAACCATGATTTTTGCTCCCATTTCATTCTCCTGCCTATTGAATGCTTATGAAAAAGAAAATCATACATGAGGAAGTTACTAATCCATTAAAGGCCACCCTAAACGACTTATGCCCCTTACAAAGCTAGACTTGAAATAAAAAGTTCTAATTTAGTACCACTTATAGTATATAGAGACTGAAAATGATAGCATTAAACCAGTCTTTTGTTGCATGTAGCTCTGAATTGTCAAGCTCAAGTCTTTCTGAAAGCAGCACTGGACATATAGAAGCAAACAAAATTTGCCTCATCAAAGTAAGCATTTTTAATCAATAAATACATTAATGATGAGATATTGTCAACCATCACACAACAGTGCAATAGGCTAATTCTTTCTGAACAACAAAAGAATATTAGTTATTGCATTGCATTTCTAGCAAACATCCCATGCGAGGAGGAGGAGAATGTCCTTGTGAAGTCTCTTATTAACCTAATTTCAACAAGAGTGCAAAATGGAAGGTAATCAGCCTTTGTGCACAGCATTCTGTTGATGGTAATAGAAACCATGCAATCACATAGACATTTTGCTCTCTGTAACTAGCTCTGAATAATCAGTGATTTTCAATGGCAGAAAAGTGGCTATTTCAAATTGCAACACTAGGAAAGCATGGCGATGTTTACATTTAACTCAGATACACTCTTTTTCCTTTTTTTTTTTTTTTTTCTCTTTTTGGTGGGGGATGCTATTTATAAGGAACAAGATTTCAATAGGAGGGAAGAAAACAGGGTTCTTTTTAATATTTCAGATTAGTTGAGCGTTTGGTTTAGAATGGTAAAGTTACATTGCTACTTGCATGGTTTTGTCAAGTTACTTTTTTAAAAAAAGCATTACCTTAAGAATAAAATAAGCCTCAAACATTGACTTGACTATTTCCTATTTCCCAATATGGCTGAGAACATGTCAGTTTTCAGACACAAGCTGGAAACAGCACAAGATTCTTACTCCCTTACGGGGAGAGATAGCGTGGTGCCATTTCACCATCTCAGGAGAAAAATGTGTGCATGATGTTTACATTTATTTATAACATAATTTGTATCATCCCTACCTTTTTTTTTCTGCTGTTTATAAAATTTTTTATTGTTAAATTTATTGAGGTGACGTTGGTTGTTAAAAATTACATAGGTTCCAGGTGAACAATTCTATAATACATCATCTGTGTTGTACTATGTGTTCAAAGAGAACTGACTGGGTGGTGAACATATAATTCTTACCTTCTTAATCAGATATTCTTCACCCAAGGGACAGTTGGATAAACCTCGGTGGGCAGATAGGAGGTACATTTGTCGTGGATGAAGCTAAGTGTAGTTTTATGGAGAAAAAACTTGATACTGTTCACTATGTCCTCAAAGTGACATAAAAACCTGACTTGTCTTTACAGATGCCAAACCTTCTGAAAGCTTTTTTTTTTTTTAAACTATTAAGAAGTCTTTATTTCAACTAAAAGTGCCTTTTTTTAATTGTCAAATTTACTGGGGTTAGTAATAATTACATAGGTTCCAGGTGTGCAACTCTATAACACTTCGTCTGTGTATTATAATGTGTGTTCACCACTCAGAGTCAGCTTTCTTTCCATCACCGTATAATTAGTTCCCCCTCCCTTCTCTCCACCCGCTCCTTCCTTCCCCACAGGTAACTACTAAACTACTGACTATGTCCATAAGGTTTTGTTTCTTTGTTGCTCTCAGTTTTATAGTAGAAATATGAGTGAAGCCATATGGTTCTTAGCTGTTTCTGTCTGGTTTATTTAGGTTAGGATGATGCTCCCAAGTTTCATCCATCTTGTTGCAAATGGCAGTATTTCATCTTTTCTTATAGCTGAGTAAGACCAATGGAACAGAATTAAAAACCCAGAAATAAACTCACAAATATTTGGACAGATAATTTTTGACAAAGAGTGAAAAATATACAGTGGGGAAAAAGAAAGCCTCCTCAGTAAATGGTGCTGGGGAAATTGGAAAATCACATGCAAAAGAAAAAATCTGAACTGCAATCTGTCATACACCAAAATTAACTCAAAATGGACTAAAGACTTCCACATAAGACCCTAAACAACAAACTGTATAGAAGAAAACATCAATACTAAACTTATAGACCTTGAGTTCAGGGAGGACTTTATAAACCTGATGTCAAAGGTAAAGGAAGTAAAAGCAAAAATAAATGAATGGGACTACATCAAACTACAAAGCTTCTTCACAGCAAAAGACACCATCAACAAAGCAAAGAGGCAACCAACTAATTGGAAGAAAATATTTGCAAACAATGTCTCTGCTAAGGGGCTAATTTCTTAAATTTATAAAGAACTTGTACAACACAACAACAACAAAAAAAAAGAAAGAAAGAAAGAAAGAAAGAAAGAAAACACAACCCAATTAAAAAATGGGCAGAAAACTTAAGCAGACATTTTACCCATGAAGATATACAAATGGCCAACAGACACATGAAAAAATGCTCAACATCACTAGCAATTAGGGAGATGCAAATCAAAGCCACAATGAGCTACCACCTCACACCTGTTAGAATGGCTATAATCAACAAGACAAGGAACAAGTGCTGGAGAGGCTGTGGAGAAAAAGGAACCCGCATACACTGCTGGTGGGAATTCAAATTGGTATAACTGCTATGGAAGGCACTATGGTAGGGTGACCAGACGTCCCGCCTTTGGTGTGACAGTCCTGATTTTTAACAATCTGTCCTGCGTCCCGCGGCATTTTCAAAAAGTCCCGATTTCTGGAAAGAATGCA
>PVKE010020498.1:0-27427 GCA_004027555.1 Craseonycteris thonglongyai | reverse complement strand
CAAAATTTATAAAGCAACTACTAACTGATCTAAAAGGAGAATTTGACAAAAATACAATTATAGTAGGGGATCTAAACACCCTCCTGACAACATTGGACAGATCATCCAAGCAGAAAATAAATAAGGAGATTGCAGCTTTAAATGATACATTGCAAGAAATGGACATAATTGACATTTATTGGACACTGCATCCTGCAACACAGGACTATACATTTTATTCTAGTGCACATGGAACATTTTCAAGGATAGAACATATCCCAGGACTTAAATCCAACCTCAGCAAATTTAAGAACATTCAAATCATACCAAGTGTATTCTCAGACCACAAAGCTTTGAAGCTAGAGATCAACTGCAAAAGGAAAGCAGAGAGAATCAAATATATGTGGAGATTAAACAACATGCTATTAAAAATGACTGGATCAAAGAGGAAATAAAACAAAAGATTAGAAAATTTGTAGAAACAAATGACAATGAAAACACGACGTACCAAAATTTCTGGGAAACAGCAAAAGCAGTCATAAGAGGGAAATTTATATCATTACAGGCCTAGTTCAAGAAACAAGAAAAACTATAAGTAAACACCCTAACATCCCATCTTAAAGAACTAGAAAAATAAGAACAAAGAAATCCCAAAGCTAGCAGAAGGAAAGAACTAATAAAAATTAAAGCAGAACTTAATAAAATTTAGAACAGAAAAAAAAAAAGATAAAATTAATGCCACATAGAGCAGGTTCTTTGAAAAATATCAATATAATTGACTAACCGCTGGCTAGGCTCACCAAATGTCAAAGAGAAAAATCTTGGATTTCCAGAACTCGGGATAATAGGGGAGGGATCACAACTGACACTACAGAAATACAAACAATCATAAGAAATTATTATGGAAGACTCTATGCCACCCAATTGGACAATCTAGAGCGGGGGTGGTGAACCTATGGCACGCGTGCCCAAGGTGGCACATGGAGCTATTATTTTGGCATGCGGAGCTGTGAATACCATTTAAAAAATTATGGTTTATGTTCTTATAGATGTAAAAATAATCGATACCTCTATCTCACTTGATGGGATGGCACGCTAGTAGAGCGAGTATACTCTTATTTCATAAACTTTGGTACTCCATCGCCAAAAGGTTCGCCACCTCTTACTAGAGGAAATGGACAAATTTCTAGAAACAATATAGTTTACCTAGACTGAACCAAGATGATTTGGATAACCTAAATAGACCAATCAACAGTACAGAACTTGAAACAGCTATCCAAAACCTGTCCAAAGGCAAAAATCCTAGACCAGACAGTTTTACCAAAGAGTTTTGTCCTCAGACTACTTCAAAAAATTCAAGAGGAAGCAATACTATCCACCACATTCTATGAAGCTTATATCTCTCTAATACCAAAACCTGGGAAGGACAATACCAAAAAGGATAATTATAGGCCAATCTCCCTGATGAACACTGATACCAAAATCCTAAATAAAATTGTAGCTAACAGAATACAACAATGGATTATTCATCATGACCAAGTGGGATTGAGCCCAGGGGCACAAGAATGATTCAACATATGCAAATCAATCAATGCAAACCAGCACACAAACCAAACAAAGGATAAAAACCATATGGTTATCTCAATTGATGCAGACAAAGCATTTGACAAGATACAACACCCATTTATGATTAAAAAACACTGAATAACCTGAGAATTGAAGGAAAGTACCTCAACATAATAAATGCTATATATGACAAACCCTCAGAAAATATTACACTGAATGGGAAAAAGCTGAAGCCTATTTTCCTAAAATCAGACACAAGATGGAGATGCCCCCTGTCACCACTGCTATTCAACATAGTTCTGGAAGATCTAGCCACAGCAATCAGGCAAGAGAAAGGAATAATTAGAATTGGGAGAGAAGAAGTCAAACAATCACTCTTTGCAGATGACATGATCCTTTATATAGAAAACTCTAAAGACTCTATCACAAATCTATTACAAATAATAAACAAATACAGTGAAATTGCAGGATACAAAATTAACTTCCAAAAATCAACTGCATTTTTATATGCCAACAATGAAACTTCAGAAAGAAAGATGAGATGATCCATTCTCTTTGTAATTGCAGACAAACAAACAAAAAAACAAAATGAAATATCTAGGAATAAATCTAAAAAGGAAGGTGAAGGACTTATACACTGAAAACTATAATACATTGTTAAAAGAAATTAAAAAAGACACAAAGAAATGGTAAAATATTCCATGTTCATGGATTAGAAGAATCAACATAGTTAAAATAGCCATTCTACCCAAAGCAATGTACAGATTCAATGCCATTCCCATCAAAATCCCACAGTTATTCTTTCAAAAAATAGATGACAAAATCATCAAATTTGTGTGGAATCAAAAAGACCCCCAAATCGCCAAAACTATCCTAAGAAAAAAGAATAAAGCTGGAGGCATCTCACTGTTTCACTTTAATCTGTACTACGAAGCCTCAGTAATCAAAACAGCTTGGTATTGGAAGAAAAACAAATACACAAACCAATGGAACAGAATTTGAACCCCAGAAATAAACCCACAAATATATGGACAGATTATTTTTGACAAAGGAGTGAAAAATATACAGTGGGGAAAAGAAAGCCTGTTCAGTAAATGGTGCTTGGAAAATTGGAAAACCACTTGCAAAAGGCTGAATGTGAACTATGATCTCTCTTCATATACCAAAATTAACTTAAAATGGATTAAAGACCTCCAAATAAGAACCAAAACAATAAATTGCATAGAAGAAAACATTGGTACTAAATTGTAGATCTGGGGTGCAGGGAGTACTTTATGAATCTGACCTCAATGGCAAGGGAAGTAAAAGTACAAATAAATGAATGGGACTTTATCAAGTTAAAAAGCTTCTGCACTGCTAAGAAACGATCAACAAAGCAAAGAAGCCACCAACCAACTGGGAGAAAATATTTGCTAACAATGCCTCTGATAAAGGGCTAATATAAAAAATATACAAAGAACTCATACAACTCAACAATAAAAAAACAAGCAATCCAATTAAAAAACGGGCAGAAGACCTAAGCAGACACTTCTCTCATGAAGATATACAAATGGCCAACAGATATATGAAAAAATGCTCAACTTCACTAGCAGTTAGGGAGATGCAAATATAAACCACAATGAGATACCATCTCACACCTGTTAGAAGGTTTATAATCAACAAAACAAGGGATAACAAGTGCTGGAGAGGCTGTGGAAAAAAAAGGTCCCCTCATACACTGCTGGTGGAAATGTAAACTGGTATAACCACTTTGGAAAGCTGTATGGAGATTCTTCAAAAAATTACAAATGGAATTGCTATAGGAACCAGCAATCCCTCTACTGGATATCTACCAAAAAAACCTGAAAATCTTAATCTGCAAAGATGTCTGTACCTGCATGTCCACTGCAGCACCGTTCACAGTGTCCAGAACATGGAAACAACCAAAGTGCCCTTTGATAGATGACTGGATAAAAAAGTTATGGTACATTTACACAATAGAATACTACTCAGCAATAAGAAAAGATGAAATACAGTCATTTGTGACAACATGGATGGACCTTGAAACCAGCTTATTAAGCGAAATAAGTCAGACTGAAAGAATCAGGAAACATATGACCTCAATTATAGGTGGATTATAAAACTGAAAGTAGGGGAAGCCGGGATGGCTCAGTCGGTTAAGCACTCACTTTGCAGTGACAGGGACCGAGGATCGAATCCCAGTTCCGGCCCGTGCAGACCCATATGCTGAACTGGGGAGTTCCCCCAGTTCAGTTCTCTCTCTGTCTCTGCATCTCTCTCTCTCCCTCTCTCTGTGTCAAAAACAAGAAAAAAAATTTAGAAAAAAAAACCTGAAAGTAACAAAGAAACAAAAAATTATGAACACACTCAATAGTTTGGTAGTTACCTGAAGGAAAGGGAGGAGGGGGGGAGGAAAATGGGAGGCGGGGGGAGTTGGGAGTGGGCACCAGATATATGGTGACAGAAGGAGAGCTGATTCTGGTGGTAAGCACATGACGCAATACATAGGTGATGTCATGTAGATTTATACATCTGGAAACTATGTAATTGTTACCAACCAATGTCACCTTAATAAACTTAACAATAAAAAAAATTAGGGGAAGCTGGGATGGCTCAGTGGGATAAGTGCTCACTTTGCAGCCCCAGGGACCAAGGATCAAATGCTGGCCCCATCCCGTGTGGACCCATATGCTGAACTGGGGAGTGCCCCCTGTTCAATTCTCACTGGGGCGAGACCCCAGCCCAGTTCCTACCCTGTGCAGCCCCGCGCCCACCTGTGGAATGAAACTGTGTGGAAAAACCAATGATGTGCAACTATGGAGACTGTTCTGGGCTCTCCCCCTTCTCTGTGTCTCTGTCTCTGTATCTCTCTCTGTCAAAAACAATAAAAATAAATCTTAAAAAAATTAATAACAAAATAATAATAATCAGGAACTGATAGGAAGTATAGTGTTAGTTTTATGGTCTTTATCATCATCATCATCATCATTATCATCATCATAATTTCTTCATAAGAAAACTTAAATTTGTATATTTGCAAGATATTTTACCACACAAGTCAATTCAGGTAGATAAACCACTCAAATTAAATATCAGCATGATTGCTAGTACACTTTAGTAAAGAAATGTTCAATTTTTTTACCTGGAGAGGACATTTAAATGTTTTATTATAAGTTTTGTTTTACACAGAACATATTTTCTTAAGCTATATCAATCTGGGAATAAATTAAAAAGGGGTTATAAATAAAAACCTTAGAATAGCAATCTTTCTGCTTTGTCCCATCAGCTCTACAGAAAAGCCTTTTCTCTCAGGTTCCTCCCAACTCTTGCCCAGTGTCCTTGGGGAGTGTCTCTTCACTTAGTCATCTTGATAGCAGTTTGACTGTAATTCTCCTCCTTTTTTGGCCCAGAGCCAGGCCACCAATAACCAATATAGCTGCTGAACATACAGTGCAAGTTGTCAAAGCCATTGCAAAATTTCCACAAAGTTCCTGAGGGGGGATGTTGCCTCTGGCTTTCTTTGCTATTTAAATACCTTTTGCTGAGACTGAAGTGTCCTTGCTGCAATATCCTCCAGCCATCAGCAGGGAGTATTTCTCCCCACTTGTCCCACTCTCAACTGCATACATTATTGAACACTGCAGCTGTGTGGCTTTAAGGTCTCCTAACAAGTATACAGCTTCATGCTTTCTAGTTACACTTTATTTTAACCCCCACCCTGGAAACTACTCTGAAAAATAAGACCTGATGGCTTGCTCAGAGAACAGTATAAGTGACAAATACTTTAATCAATTCAAAATATCCTTTCATCTTTGATACTGAACCATTTATCCTCAGATTTGTGCCCTTTGATCCTATTTTTCTGGGAAGCGTTTTTGGTCTTTTATGTGAATAAACACCTGCTAGATGATCTCTTCAGGCTTACCAGACATCTCATAATAGTTGAACACCAATATTAATATAACCTAGGTCCCTGAATTGGAAATTCTATTTTTTATATACATATCCAGAAATTGAGAAGTGTGGCTGGTTGGTAACAGAGTACAGGTACTCCTCACTTAATGACCAAGTTTTAGTCCTCCAACTAGGCTATTAAGTGAATTGGTAGATAAGTAAGGAGCTTAAAAGTGGATGGCTTGTGGTGTATCATGATGTCGTAGGATATGTATTTTCAGTAGATATCGTATGACACCACACCTATAACCAAAATACGTAGTCTTGTGTGTGTAAATGCTTCATGTAGTGAATGCTAATTAACTGCAGGAGTAAGGCAAAGAAAGACTGAAAAGGGATTCCTGAGACACACACAGACTGAGAATTGGGTTTCCCTGGAGAATGCGTTGTAAGTCCAAGCAGTCTTACACTGGTAGACCATTAAATAAGGAGTGTCTGTAGTACCCAAAAGAGTAGACCCTTCTCTGTCACATTGAAAGCATGTGCAAGGATATTTCTGTTCCCTTTAGTTCTGGCATTAATGCATTTTAAAAGCTGTAGAGTGCTTTCCTACTTCATTTTATTATTACTAAATATTCTGGAAGGTAATAGAGTTACCCAGATCATCATATGAGCATACCATAGAAGGCACTGCTTATGGTTTCTTTGAAACAGGGATATCACATAGATTTTTTTATATAAATGAGGAAAAGAGGAAATAGTTATAATGAATGAAGGAATGAAGAAGTGTACTTACACGTGAACGTGAAATATAGATTCTTTTAGGTAGAAGTAATTACTCTTTAGTTGCTAGGATTTCAAATTCCTTTTCTCCCTCTCTCCCTCCCTCCCTTCCTTCCTCCCTATGTTCTTCCTTCTTTCCTTCCTTCCTTCCTTCCTTCCTCTATTCCTTCCTTCCCTCCTTTTCCCCTTCCTTCCTATTGTCTATCTACCTATCTATCCATCCATTCATCCATCCATCACTGTCATCCTCTTTCTGTCATCCTCTTTCATCCATCATTTATTTATTTATCTATCTAATCTAATCTTAGAAATATATATATATATATATATATATATATATATATATATATATATATATATATATATATAAACACTTACTGAGTGCCTACCTTGAGCCAAGAATTGCACTAATCTTATTTATGAATCTTATTTAAATTTCAAAAAAACTCTCTAAGACACGTATACTCTATTATTTTACAGCTGATGACATTGAGATCTAGAATTTATTCACATGGCAATTGTTCTAACTGTAAGTCTATTAGATCTTTAAACTTGTTATTGGCAGGAAAAACATTTATTGACCTCCAATTATTTGTAAATCAGGCAATAACAACCCTTATGCTGACTGGAGTAATTGTGTTTAGTTAAGGATATAATAAAAAATAACATGATGTAGTCTAAATGCTCATTAAATTATGCAGTTTTACAGTTCTGTAATGATTGCAGGCTTTGAAGTTCCATGGGTCTGGATTTGACTAATGACTAGTGTTACTTCAGCTAATTATTTAATTTCTATTTAGTAATTGCTGAAATGGGAATATTGATGATTGTCTTTCAGAATTGTGTATGGACTTGAGATAATGCATGTAAAATGCTAAATATAGTGTCCAGAATATAACAATAATAAAAATAACTAACTTTATTAAGTACTTACTATGAGCTAGATACTATGCTAAGCAATTTAACAAGTTTTGTTACATTTAATCCTTTAAAGTTCCTTTAACTCTGTCTTGATAAAATCATATTGCACATGAATTGTCCAAGTTAGGAATCCATAAGTAAAATAGACAAGAATCAAATACAGTTTGTCTGACTCTAGCACTTATGATCTTTATTTTCTGTGCTTCTAGTGCTTCTCCTACTACAAGGCCTACTAGCAGAATTAAATTCAGGATAGTTTTCAATGTTAGAGTTATGTAACATAATACCCTTAAATAAAACCTTTTTTGTTATTGAACACACACACACACACACACACACTTTTAAAAGGAAGCACACTTGTAACAGCATTTAAGATCTTTTTCCCTGGCACATGTTCTCAGTTTGACTAAAACTCATATAACCCCACAACCTCCCCCCCCAAAAAAATAAATACAAAAAAAGAGAATAAAAGTAAACTACACTGGCAATTTCAATTTCCAAGAACAGTATTATTTCAGAAACAACTGTTCACCTTTTGTTGCCATGAATCTATAGTGACCCTTGTTTACTTTTTGTTTTGTTTTGCTTTTAAGCATGTTAAGACAAGTTACACTATAAGCAGTTCTGGGGCTCCTTTTAGATAAGGTCCTGACTCTGCTCTTACTTCCCTAATGAAAACTATTAGTTGTCAGGTTACTGTTATTTATTACTGCACAAGATGTTAGTGAATCTGAACCAAGATATGTTATTTAGACCTTCTGTCACTTCCCAGTCAAAGTTTAATAGTACAGTAGATACTCATTTTGATGACTAATCTGCAGAGTTGGATATATTGCATGTGAACCTCAATCTTCCAAACACAATAAGGATACCTGCCAAAGCCTCAAATAATGTGGTTACTCTATAATACAAGTAATAGCCTTATTTCTTGGGACTAAAGTTATAAAGTATAGAAGTTTATTGTAGAATAGAGTTTGTTACAGTATAATGGTTTAAAACATATATTGAAGTGTATATGAATGAGGTAAAAAATGGGGCAATGAGAGAGAAGGGAGAGATTTAATTTCTCTATTACTCTTACTTTCAAAAATGGTTACCTGAGATTTATACAGTCTGTACAAAGTGTGCTTGGGGCTTTAGAAAACTTGAGTTATATGTCATCAGTTCATTACTTATTCAGCATACTTATTCAACACATTGTTATTGAATTTCCAATATGTGCATGACCATGTAAGCATAACACACCAATGAGCAAAATAGATGGAGGTCTGATCTCATGGAGCTTAGAGCTGTGTGTGGGGAGGGGAGGGGTGGGGAAGGATATTTATTGCTCTGAAAAATATGAACTACAGATTAGGGCAATTGTAATGGGTGAAGGATGCTACACAATTATTTAACAAAAATTAGTTTTTTGGGAAGTCAAGACTCTTCTCTGATTAAATGATATTTGAACTGAGTTCAGAAGGTTGAATAGATATATAAACTAAGGGAAAAGAGGGCAGACAGAAAAAGGCATTGTAGGTAAAAGGAATAGTAAAGAGGCCTGATAAAAATCTAGAAACCCATGTGTTAGGACAAAAGAAAACAGAAGAAAAGTGTGACAAAATGAGATTGACAATGAGAAGGTGGGTCTAGCAAACTATTGTTGGCCACATTAAAGATACCTGTATTGAAAGATAAATGGAGGATATTAAAGAAAACTTTGTGTGTAAATATGTGTGTTCATTAAAAATTTTAAAAATACTCATATTTAGAAATAAACTACCTATCAAGCAGTCTAGCTTGATTAAAAATAAATAAAACTCTTTATTCTTACTTCTCCTCCCCAATCTCATTCATTTTGAAGCATCTGATGGTCTTAATTTCTCTATATTATTGGTTGTAATTTACCTTCGTGATTTAAAATAATATTCCTTAATTTATCAATGTTAAGCAGTATCTACTGGTTCCCTGTCATGAAAGGTGAGACAAAAAAGTGTGTGTGTCGGGGGGGGGGGGCGTATTTTTCTTCCTTTATTCACTCAATTTTTGATGTCAGGTTTTAAATTTTAATTATTTTGTTTCTTTGTTTTATAACTTTCCGTTATTATAGAAACTTAGCCATAGTCTTAATTTCTATTTTAAGATTTCTTTGGTAATCTTATTGTAAGCTTTAATAGCAGGTAGGGTGACTCCTTCCACTTTATCTTTCAAGACTAAGTAATTCTAGGGCCTTTTCACATAAATTTTGGAAAAACTCTTCTCTTTGTTTATCAAAAACCCTTGCTGAGATTTTTAGAAGAAACTGTATTAAAGCTATAAATTAATTTGGGGAAAATTGATATCTTTACTATATTATGACTTCTGATCAGTGAACATGGTATGTATCTCTATTTAGCTCATCTCTTATTTGTTTTGAACCTTAAAATTCCATAAAATTATTAGTGTGTTTTTATAAAATTAATTCTTATTTATATTTATCCAAATATTTACTGTTACTTTTGTAGTAATAATCAAGATCACACAAATGAAAACTAACCAAGCTACTTATTCAGAGTTTATTATTTGGCAGATAATCAAAGTCAGGCAGGGAATTGCAAACGTTTTATATTAAAAAAAGGAGAAGTTTCATCTTCCAATTCTCTGACTCCAAGTTGTTGGCATAAAGGAGCTGAAAGTAAGCTAATCAGAAGCAGTGTCTTATGTAATTGATTTGAGAAGCAACTTAGACTTTCTTTATTTGGTCCTGAGTTGAAACTAGGAGTGAGGAGTATGTAGTGGGCAAATTGCGTCTGGGAAAATTTCTTCAGAGGTTGTTGTTTGGTTTCAAGGAATGATTGCTGCAGAGAATGTGGGTTAGAATTCTAGCAAAATGATAGTTTAGTCAAAGTCCATTTGCATATGTACTCTCATTTTGTTCTCTATTTTTTCTTGCATCTGAGCACTTTCTTATAGAATCACTTTTTTTCTTTTCCTTAAGAGCAATCTCTAATACCTCACTTTGTAAATCTCTCTGTATTATAATAGAGTACTATTTAAAAAAAAAGTCACCATTACACCCTAATACATAAAAATATGCATTATTTCCTTTATGTTTGTGTCAAATTTGCATTTTATAGTTTCTTAAGTTAAAAACTTATAGATTTAAAACCTTTCTTCTCTTTTAATATAAGCACCAGACACTTTATAAATTATGTATCTCTCAGCAATATTTTAGCTATATTTTACATATTATTTTTTATTTTATTGTTTGAGGGAAGGCAAAGGGGAGAGATATAAAAGGGGAGGACCCAGAGCAGTCTCTATAGTTGTACATCATTAGTTGTGACATAGTTTCATTCTACACAGGTAGATGTGTGGCTGCAAGGAGCAGGAACTGAACCAGGAGCCTCCAGCATGGGAGGTAAGAACTTTGCCACTGTGCCATCCCAGTGGTCAGTTGTGCTCCAATCCAGCATATGGGTTTTAATAAGCTGAGGCCAGGAATCAAATCCTGGACCTTGCATTTTTGAGGCAAGTGTTCAACTTGTTGAGCTATCCTGGGCATCCTTCATCTTACACATTTTTATGGGATTTATATTCATTATCATTAAGTTCAAAATATTTCTAAATTTTTTTTGTGTGTGATTTCTGTTGTAATCCATTGGTTATTTATTCTCACATTGTTTATTTTCCAAATATTTGAAATTTTTATTTCTTTTTTTTTTTTATAAATATTTTTTTTATTTTTTATTTATTTTTTTTATTTATTTTGACAGAGGAGAGAGAGCGAGAGAGAGAGAGAGACAGAGAGAGAACTGAACTGGGGGAACTCCCCAGGTCAGCATATGGTTCCGCACGGGCCGGGGCTGGGATTCGATCCTCGGTCCCCGGCGCTGCAAAGCGAGCGCCCAACCCACTGAGCCATCCCGGCTTCCCCGAAATTTTTATTTCTAACTTAATCCTTGCAGATCAGGTTTAAGGTTTAAGTCATTTTAAATGTTTTATCTTTTCGATGGATCTACATGCAATTGGAAAGAATTTATATTCTGTTGTTAGCTAAAATTTTTTGTAAATGACAATTAAGTCAAGTGAGTTGATTGTATTGTTCAAGCTTATACATCCATATTGAAATTTGCTGCATTTTTCTCTCAATTACTGAAAGAGGAGTATTGACATCTTTACTGACATTTGTGGATTTGTCCCTGTTTCCTTTCATTTCTACCAGTTTTTTTCATGTATTTTGAAACTATATTATAAGGTGCATCATTTAAAGTTGTTATGTGCTCATTGTGCCCTGATACATTTATCACATTACAAAGTCTCTTTTGAGATGTCATCAAGATGGTGACATGAGAGGAGCTCTTGAAACCTTTCCTGGAAAGAACAATAAGTTGAACAACTAAAATACAACCAGAGAATCCTTAAGCAACACACAGCTTAAGCTGAGAGTCCCACTCATTGTAAGAAAATATCTAAAGCTGGAGAACAAGAGGCAAGTGAGAGGAAAAGAAAGGGAGCAGTGTGGAAACATGCTGCAGAGCTCAACCCAGAGACCTACCTGGTAACCAACCCAGAGGCTGACCCGGAGACCAGCAGAGGAGAGACTGACTGAGGTAGAAGAGTGGATGCGTGGGTCCAGGTGCAGAATGACTGTGGATGGGTTGGAGGCCTGGAATGGACAAAGATGGAGGTAATAGCAGCAAGCAGGTGGGGTGGACGGAGAAAGCGGGCACGGCTGACTGTGGTGAGATTACCCACTGAGAGTGCAGGAGGAGCAGTTGTGGCATGGCAAGGGATGCCATAATGAGGTGCAGGAGGTCAGCACAAGGCACCAGAAGCAGCCAGAGATCAGTGTGGGTAACTAGAGTGAGGATCTGTCTACCAACATGTGGGTCAGGCAGCTGAAGCTGGGTGCCTGCAGAGTGTAAGGCCAACAACTGAAGCAGATGGTGGGTGTTCCAGTGGGTGAAGTGTCAGCAGCAGGAGCTCACTAGTGGCTGAGGTGCAGAGTGGACCTTAATGAATTAGGGACGTAGGCAAATAACTGCATGACTTTACACACGGAACCTGGTTGCTTCCCCTTGCTCTCTCCTAAAGTTCGCCTCCCCTACAGCTCCACATGGAGGTTGCATTCAATCAGTTGCTGCTGGTAAGCCACCACCACCCTGTGATACAAACAGATCAGTACCATTTCTGGCAAACCCCACCCCCACTCATTCTGCTGAAGTAGGAAGAGGAGTCTAAAAAAAGACTGAAGCATAGTCATGGCAGCTTCTGATTATAGTGGGTTCTCAGAGGCACAGAATATTATTACCAACCATACCTTCCCAAAGAGGGAGTATACAGATACCAGAGTGACTAAGTCAAAGAGAAGCTGACCTTCTAGGAAGTCTCTCACTGTGAGAAAACTAAAAATCAATAGAGAATATTGTAAGACATTGAAGCAACACCAGCTAGAAAGTAAAAGAGACATTTCTTCACATCTACCAGGGGAAAGGTCCTCATGTCCAGGAAAAGAAATATTCCAAGAGCAATAAATGCCTTTGTGAACAAAGATGCTCAGAAAGAAAATGAAAAATCCCCATAAAAAGAACTGGAAGATATAAAAATATATAAGCTAATGACACAGAAATTAAGACTGCAATTTTGAAACACTCAAAGAGATAAAAGAAAATTGGCAGAGTACACAGAGGGAGTTAAGAGACCTCAGAAAGAAAATTGAGTCTATAAAAAAAGAAGCAAATAGAAATTCTGGAGATAAATAACACAATAAAAATATGAAAAATGAAGTAGCTAGCATAGGAAGCAGAGCTGACAAGGTGAAGAAAAGAAGTAGTGAAATCAAAGACAGACATTTGGAAATGTCACAGAAGGAAGAAGAGAAAGACCTAAGAGCTAAATTAATAAAAGATATCTATAAGAACTATCTGACTCTATTAGAAAAAATAACATAAAAATAATAGGTATTCCAGAGGGAGCAGAGGATGAGATGGGCACAAAGAATTTGCTCAGACAAATAGATGAGAACTTCCCAAATCTAGGGCAAGAACTGGAACCTGAAATTCAAGAAGGAAACAGGACCCCTAGTTACTTGAATCCTAGCAGATACTCTCCAGGGCACATTATACTGAAGATGTCAAAGATCAAAGACAAAGAAAGAATTCTCAAGGCAGCCATAAAAAAGAATACCATAACCTATAAAGGAAAGCCCATCAGATTTCTCAACAAAAACTGTATAGGCCAGAAGAAAGTGGAATCAAGTATTCAAAATATTAAAGGATAGAATTTACCAACCAAGAATAATCTACCCAGCAAAATTATTCTTTAGATATTAAGGAGGAATAAAGACCTTGTCAGACATACAGAAACTAAAGGAATTCTCCAGCATAAAGCCAGAATTTTGAAACATACTGACAGAGATTATTGTGCTGGAAACAAAAAGTAAAAATAAATAAGGAGAAACTAGGACAACAGAAACATAAATGGAGAGGAAATACAGATTTAAACTTCCAAAGAGAATGAAGATAAGGAGAGTCCTCAAAAATACCATCAAACTTAAATATCAAGAAAAAAAAAAAAAAGCAATTGAAAAAAAGAGCTTCCAGAAAACAAAAGATAAAATGGCTATAAAAAACTCTCGTATATCAATCATCACCATAAACTCTCCAATAAAAAAACACGGACTAGCAAACTGCGTGAAAAACAAAACCCAACCTTATGCTGCCTCCAAGAGACAAACTTCAGCCACAAGGACAAAGAGATTCAAAGTGAAAGGAAGGGTGGAAAACAATACTCCAAGCAAATAGCATCCAGAGAAAAGCAGACTTCAGGATGAAAAAGAAATTAAAAGACAAAGTTAGACATTTTATAATGATAAAGCAATACAAAAGAAGACAAGACACTTAATATATACACCCCCAACAAATAAGTGCCAAAAGTTACAAAACAACTACTAACAGATCTAAAAGGAGAACCTGACAAAAATGCAATTATAGTAGGGGACCTAATCACCCCCTTGACAGCCATAGACAGATCATTCAAACATAAAATAAATAAGAAAATAGTATCTTTAAACAATACATTACAGCAATTGGACATAGTTGACATTACAGGACACTTAATCCTATAACACATGACTATATAGTCTTCTCTCGTGCACATCATTCTCAAGGATAAACCAAATTCTAGGACACAAAGCTAGCCTAAGAAAATTTAAGAAGATTGAAATTATACCAAGTGTATTCTCTGACCACAAAGTTTTGAAACTAGAGATCAACTACAAGAAGAACGCAGGATAAACCACATATACATGGAGATTAAACAACATGTTATTTTAAAATGAGTGGATCAAAGAAGAAATGAAAGAAGAGATTAAATATACATAGAAACAAATGACAATGAAAACACAGCATATTAAAATTACTGGAGTGCACTGGAAGAGTATTAAGAAAGACATTTATATCACTACAGACCAAGCTGAAGAAACAAGGAAAATCACAAGTAAAGAACCAAATATCACATCTTAAAGTACTATAAAAATAAGAACAAAAAGTACTCTAAGTCAGTAGAAGGAAGGAAATAATAAAATTTAGAACAGATCTAAGTAAAATAAAGAATAAAAAAAATGATAGAAAATTTAAGGTAAATAAGAGCTGGTTCTTTGAAAACTTCGTAAGTTTGACAACCACCTGATTAGGCTCACCAAGGAAAAAAGAGAAAATTTGTATTTCTAATACAAATTAGAAATGAAAGGAGAATTTACACCTGAAAATACAGAAATACAAAAGATCATACAAGAATGCTATGAAGAGCTATATGCCACCAAATTTTGCAATCTAGAAGAAATGGACAAGTGTCTAGAAACATATAGTCTACCTACACTGAATAAGAAGAACTGGATAATCTAAACAGACTATTCAACAATAAGAAAATCTAAACAACCATCCAAAACCTCCCTAAAAGCAAAGGTCCAAGACAAAATTAACTCACTAACCTGCTTTACCAGGAATTCAAAGAGGAAGTAACACCAATCCTCAAACTTTTCCAAAAAATTGAAGAAGCTGCAATACTTCCCAGCTCTTGATATGAGTCCAACATTATCCTAATACCAAAGCCTGGTAAGGACATCACACAAAAAAAGAAAAATATAAACCAATAGCTTTGATGAACACCAATATAAAAATCCTAAACAAAATACTAACAAATGGAATACAATTCATCAAAAACATTATACATCACGATCAAGGGGGATTCATCCCAGGGGCACAGGGATAGTTCAACATGTGCAAATCAATCAATGTGATACACTGTATAAACAAAATAAAAGATAAAAACTATATGATTATATCAATTGATGTAGAAAAAAACATTTGATAAGATACAACATCCATTTATGATCAAAATGCTTAATAAAATGGGTATAGAAAGAAAGTACCTAAATATAATACAGGCCATATATGACAAACCCTTAGCAAATATCATACTGAGTGGGGAAAAACTGAAAACCTTTCTTCTAAAATCAGGAACAAGACCGGGATATCTCCTTTCACCAAAGCTATTCAACATAGTGCTGGAAGTTCTAACCAAAGCCATCAGGCAGGAGAAAGAAATAAAAGGCATCCAAATTGAAAGTGATAATTTAAACTGTCACTTTTTGCAAATGACATGATCCTTTATATAGAAAACCCTAAAGACTCCACCAGAAAACTATTAGAAATAATAAATGACTACAGTAAATTTGTTAGGATGCAAAATCAATGTACCAAAATCCATAGCATTTTTATACATGAACAACAAAACTTTACGAAAGGAAATTAGAAAAAGATACCTTTTGCAATCACAGCAAGAAGAATATAACACTTAGAAATAAACTTAACAATGAACATGAAGGACTTATATACACAGAAAACTGTAAGACTAAAAGTGGAAGACACATTAAAAGAAGTTGAAAAAGACACAAAGAACTGGGAAGATATTCTGCGTTCATGGATTGGAATAATCAACATAGTTAAAGTGGTTATATCACTAAAAAGCAATATACAGATTTAATGCAATTACCATCAAAATCCCTCAGACATTTTTTAAGAAATAGATTAAAAAAATTATCAAATTAATGTGAAACCACTAAAGACTCCAAATCGCCAAAGCAATCTTAGAAAACAGAAATAAAGCTGTAAGTATCATGCTCCCCAACTTCAGTCTATACTACAAAGCATCAATAATCAAAACAGCTTGGAATTGGCAGAAAAAATAGAAGTACAGACCAATGGAACAGAATTGAAAACCTAGAAATAAACCCACAAATATATGTAAAGATAATGCTTGACAAAAGAGCAAAAAATATGCAGTGAGGAAAGGAAAGCCTCTTCAGTAGATGGTGCTGGGAAAATTGAAAAACCACATGCAAAAGAATGAATCTGGACTGTGAACTTCCACCATGTACCAAAATTAACTCAAAGTGGATTAAAGACCTCCACATAAGACCCAAAGCAATAAACTGCATAGAAGAATATGATGGTACTAAACTTATAAACCTTGGATTTAGAGAGGACTTTATGAACTTGACCTCAAAGGCAAGAGAAGTAAAAGCAAAAATAAGGAAATGGGAATATATCTAACTAAAAAGCTTCTGTATAGCAAAAGAAAGTGTCAACAAAGTAAAGGGACAGCAACTGAATGGGAGAAAATATATGCAAACAATGCCTCTGATAAGGGGCTAATATCTAAAACATATAAACAGCTCATACAAGTCAACAACAACAAAAAACAATCCTATTACAAAATAGGCAGAAGACATGAATAGACACTTCTCTCATGAATACACAGAAATGGCCAAGATATATATATATAATTGCTCAACATCACTAACAATTAGGGAAATGCAAATTAAAACCACAGTGAGATACCACTCACACCTGTTAAAATGGCTATAATCAACAAAACAAGGAATAACCAACGCTGGAGAGGTGGTGAAGAAAAAGGAGCCCTCATACACTGCTGGTGGTAATGTAATTAGTGCAACCACTCTGGAAGGCAGTATGGAGAGTCCTCAAATAATTAGGAATGAAATTGCCATATGATCCAGCAACCGCTCTTCTGGGAATCTACCCCCAAAGCTTGAAAACCTTAATTCACAAAGACACATGTACCCCAATGTTCATCGCATTGTTCACAGTGGCCAAGTTGTGGAAGCAAACAAAGTGTCCTTTGACAGATGGCTGGATAAAGAAATTGTTATACAGCTACACAATGAAATACCACTTAGCCATAATAAAAGATGAGATACAGCCATTGTGACAACATGGATGGACCTTGAAACCTTCACATTAAGTGAAATAAATTAGACTTAAAAATTCATAGAAACAATTTACTTCACTTATAGGTGGACTATAAAACTGAAAGTATCCAAGAAACAAAAAGTCATGGACACAGTCAATAGGGGTTATCTGAGGGTGAAGGGGGAGGGGTGTAGGAGAATATGGGGTTGGGGGCTTAGAAAAATGGCATCAAATATATGGTGATGGAAAGAGAAATGACTGGGTGGAGAGCACATAATGCAATACATGGACAATGTAATGTAGAATTGTACACCTGGAAATATATGACACGAGAGATCGAGTGGCTAATCAAATGAGAGCCTTTATTGGGAGCGCTCCCAGGCGAGGTTCACTGGTCTGAAAGATTAGGGTCGGAGAAGTCGAGCCTAGGGAAGTGTGTGGGCAATTTTTATAGGGCTCTGGGGTGGGGAAGAGGCAGATCAGGCAGTGGAGCAGGCAATTTCCATATATGGAGTTATTTTTCAGAAATGTTCAGCAGTTACTGGTCATCTCTGTCAGTCCCGGGTTTACGCACATCAGGGTTCCGGGTTGGCAGGTATGGTCAGCAATTACTGGAAATGCTGCTTGCTGGCATTCCTCAAGCTGATTGCATTGGTCATTCCACTAGCCCAGGCTCCCTTCTGTCCAAGGCCCACTGACCTTACAGGAACCTATGTAATTTTGCCAACAAATGTCACCCTGATAAAATTAACAATTAAAAAAAAGCCTCCTTTTATTCCTTTTGTTTATTAGCATTTGCCTTACCTATTTCTTTGTATCATTTTCATTACCTTATGTATTTCTTTATATTTTAAATATCAATTAAGTTCTTGCTTTTTAAATCCAGTCTGACAATATCTAGTTATTAAGTTAGGTTTTTATCATTAATTTTTGACAGCTTCAATGTAATGTGTTTTGGTGAAGGCATGTTGAAATTGAGGTAGTTAGATGTTTTGTTTGCCATATTGATATTTGCTTTCTGCTCTTTTTTTAAAATTTATATATTTATTTATTTATTTATTTTTATTTTTGACACACAGACAGAGGAGAGAGAGAGAGAGAGAGAGAGAGAGAGATACAGAGACAGAGACATAGAGAACTGAACTGGGGGTGCTCCCCGTTCAGCATATGGTTCCGCACGGACCGGGGCTGGGATTCGATCCCCGGTCCCCGGCGCTGCAAAATGAGCGCTTAACCCACTGAGCCATCCCGGCTTCCCCTACTTTCTACTCTTGGTCTTTGTTCAATTGTCATAATTTAATTTTTACTTCTTACAAACATCACAACCTGAGGACCCAGCTCTTTCCATATAGGTTTGGGAAAGTACTCATGGACTATTTGTTTGAATAGTCTCTCTGTGCCCTTCTCCCACGCTTTTTCTTCTGGTATTGCTGTTATTCTTCTGTTGCTCTATCTGATGGAGTCAGAAAGTTCTTGTGGAGTTGCTTCATTTCTTTTTACTCTCAAGTCTCTCTCAGCTGTCATCTGCCTTTTCATATTTTTATCTTTGATATCACTAATTCTTTCTACCATGTGGTCAGCTCTACTTTCTAAACTGGTTATTTTATTCTTCATCTCTTTTATTGAATCCTTAATCACCAGATTTTTCTATTTGGCTCTTTTATTTTAATTTCAATCTCTTTAGTAAAATATTTATTTTGTTCATTGGTTCATTGATTTTATTTCTGAGTTAATTGAACTGCCTTTTTTTATTTTTTTTTATCCCATTGAGTTTTGTTTTTTTTTCAGAACTGCAATCTTGAATTCTTTGCCATTTAAGTTACATATTTCCATGTCTCTAAATTCATTTTCTGAATACATTTATTGTTTTCTTTCCGAGCCTCCTTGTTACCTTGGTTATGCATGGTAATTAATTAATTTCTCTTTGGGGGCATTTATCTCCAGGAGTGGATTCTGCACAAGGTAGTTATGAAGAAGTCTTTCTTTTGTTTTCCAGTAGGTGGCATTGGAGCTCTTTGTTTTCTCTCGAGCTGCAATGTTTTCTTTTTCTTTGTTTTGTTGTTTTACGTGGTGGGAGACTTCTTGGGAGGTGAAGTTCTGTGTGATCAGGTAGACTTGGTCTCAGGGCACTACCCCATGAAAGAATGTGCTGAGCAATAGGGATCTGAGCCTCTGGAACCTCAATTTTGCTCCTGCAGCCAGATGCAACACTTGTGTGCCTCAGCTGCCCTGAGTGTCCCCACTGGGATCAGTAAGATAAGATGCAAGCAAAATAGGCTGGGAGCAGTGGCAGGTGTTTGTAACTCCAGGTTATGGTGACTGACAGCCAACAACTGTCTCACCCCTAGTTCCCCTTTCTTGTTGCTGGCAGAAATTAGCTACACGGTGCAGCTGCTGTTCAGGAACTGTCTCTTTAGTTCTCAAGGCTGTAGATGCTTTGTTTTTTAACCCAGCACTGCTACCGTTTCTGAATCCTACTGGAAGCACTGCAAGAATACGATGGAGGTAAGTTCTCAAAGGGTGGGGAGAGGTGGCCAGGTTCTGTGTCTTGTTTCCTACTTGGCACTAAGGACAATAAAGTCTTTCACTCTTCTGCATTCAGTGTTTGTGCAGAGGTCTCTGCCCTGATTCTGGGTTCAGCCATATTATATGCTGATACCTCAGGCAAGATTGTGCACTATAGAAGGTGCACTTGCTATCTCACTATTTCCCTCTCCTGAGACTACGGTGAACTTCAAGTGACATCTCGTGGTCCTTAACTCTGCACTTCACCCTTTCCTACTCCCCTGTTCACCCTGATCAGTCATCTTTAGATGTATTAATGTGTAGATCTCTCAGACGTGTTTGTGTATTATATAGGAAATCCTTTGTTGAATTATAGCTGTTCAATTTGCTGTGACTTTCAGGGGAGATTTCAAGGAGCACCCCTCACGCTGCCATATTTCTGACATCAATAAGTTAGGTTTTTAGATCTTACACATTTAACATAATTTTGAGTTTTTAATTTGAGTTTAATCTGCCATATTATTTGCTTTCTTCTCTTGGCTTTTATTCAATTGTTGTAATTTTATTTTTACATGTTACAAAGATCATAATACAGAATTATGATTTTTTTACTTTTATTGTCAAATTATTATTTTTTTTAAAGATTTATTTTATTGATTTTTTTCTTTTTATTGTTAAATATAATGGGGTGACATTGGTTGGTAACAATTAGTTTCCAGATGTACAAAATTATTTTTTATAATTACTTCCATATTTATACCTTTGTAAAATTTGGTTTTATTTTTCTCTCTTGAGGCATTTTCTTAACATTTCTTATAGTGTAGGTGTAATGGACAATATATATTTTTTACTTTGTTTCCACCAAAAGGTCTTTATTTCACCTACTTTACTTTTTGGGTTTCCCCATTGTTTATTGAGTGCCTACCATATACCAAACTAACTACCAGGAGTTTTAAATGTGTTATCTCAATTAAATTTTTTTTTATTTTAGGTATAATAGACATATACTATTATATTATCTTAAAGTATACAATGTGATAATTCGATATTTGTATGTATCACTAAAAGTCTACTTGACATCCATCACTACACATAGTTAGAGACAATTATTTTGTGTCTGATAAGGACTTTTAAGATCAACTCTATTAGCAACTTTCTGGCCTGTGGCAACCACCAATCTGTTCTCTCTATCTATGATCTTGATTTTGTTTATCTGCTTGTTTCTGTTTTTTAAATTCCAAATATAAGTAAGATAATATGGTATTTGGTTTTTCGATGTCTGACTTATTTTACTTAACATAATGCCTTCTAGATTCATCTATGTTGTAGATGGAAAATGTTCATTATTGTTTATATTTGAATAGTATTTCATTATACGTGTGTGTGTGTGTGTATCACATCATCTTTAGTCACTCATTTATCAATGGATGTACAGGTTGTGTCCATATTTTAGGTATTGTGAATAGTGTTGCAATAAACTTGGGGATGCATAAATCTTTTTGAATTAGTGTTGTCATTTCCTTTGAAAAAATACTCAGAAGTAGAATTGCAGAATTATAAAGTAGTTCTATTTTTAATTTTATAAGGAACCTTTATACTGTTTCCATAGTGGTTGCATCAATTTACATTCTTAGTGACAGTGCACAGAGGTTCTGTTTACTCCACATTCTTGCCAATAGTATATATATATGCAATTTTAGCAGGTATGAGGTGATAGCTCATTGTGGATTTAATTTTTATTTCCCTGATGATTAGTGAAGTTGAGCACCTTTTCATGTACCTTATGACCATGTGTATGCATTTTTGAAAAAAAAATGTCTATTCAGATCTTCTCAATTTTTATTCATTTTTGTGTTTCTTTTTTCTGCTATTAAATTATGTAAGTGCTTATGTATTTTGGATATTAAGCTCTTATGAAATATATAATTTGCAGATGTTTTTTCCAATTCAGTAGGTTGTATTTTCATTTTGTTGATTTTTTTTTCTGTGAAGAAGTTTTTTACTTTGATTTAGTTCCAGTTGTTTATTTTGGCTTTTGTTGCCTTTGGTTTGGGAGTCACAAATAAATTGTCACCCAAGCTGTGCCAAGAAGATTCTGGCCTGATTGATTACAGAAGTTTTATAGCTTCATGTCTTAACATCAAACGTTTTCTTCTTTTTGAGTTATTTATTGTGAATGTTGTGAGAAAGTAGTCTAGATGCTATCTAACTTTCCCAACACCACTTACTGTTCTTTACCCATTATATATTCTTGTCTTATTTGTTGCAAATTAATTGACGCTTTACGTAAGTGTTTATTTATGAGCTTTCTATTCTGTTACATTGTTCTTTGTGTCTGTTTTTATTCCAGTACCATATTTATTTTTTATTTTTATTTTTTAAAGATTTATTTTTATTGATTTTGACAGACAGAGACAGAGAGAGACAGAAGGGGGAGGGCCCAGAGCAGTCTGCATAGTTGACAGCATTAGTTTTCCATATAGTTTCACTCCACAGGTGGGTGCAGGGCTGTGCAGGGCAGGAACTGGGCTGGGAACCTCCCACATAGGCCCCAGCAAGAACTGAACTGGGGGCAGACCCCAGTTCAGCATATGGGTCCACATGGGACGGGACCAGGATTAGATCCTGGGTCCCTGTGGCTAAAAAGCAAGCGCTTAACCCACTGAGCCATCCCAGCTTTCCCACCATATTTATTTTTATTATTAAAGCTTTGGAATATATTTTGAAATCAGAGAGAGTGATACCTCCAGCTTTATTTTCCTGTCTCAAGATATTTTTTTTTACTAAATTTATTGTGATGACATTGGTTAGTAAAGTTATATAGGTTCCAGGTATACAATTCTACAGTACGTCGTCTATGTGTTGCAGCATGAGCTCACCATCCAGAACCAATATTTTTTTTCATCACCATATACTTGATTCCCCTCCCCCACATTCCTTTCTTTTCTCCCCCTCTGGCAGCCAACAGACTATTGTCTGTGTCTATGAGGTTTTTTATTTATTTTTTTCTGTTTTGATTGTTCATTTATTCTGTTCTTTAAATTCTACATATAAGTGAGATCATATAGTATTTGCCTTTCTCAGTCTGACTTATTTGGCTTAGCATGATGTCTTCTAGTTCCATCCATGTTGCTACAAAAGGTACAATTTTATTCTTCTTTTTAGATATGTAATAATCCATTGTATAAATGTGCCACAGCTACTTTATCCAATTATTTATTGATGGGCATTTAGGTTGTCTTCATATTTTGGCTATTGTAAATAATGCTTCAGTGAATTTAGGGGATCATAATTTTTTTTAATTAATGTTTTGGAATTCTTTGGTTAAATATCCCGTAGTAAAATTGCTGCATCATAAGGTAGTCCCATCGTAAGGTAGTCCCATTTTTTATTTTTTGAGGAAACTTCGTACAGTTTTCCACAGAGGTAGATCAATTTGCGATTTTTTTTTAAATAAAATTCACCTACATATTTATGAATGGCATTTGTGATAGGTACAGAATTCTGTATTGATAGTTTCTATTATCTCTCTGTAACTTAATGTTGTCATATTGAACTACTCAGAGAGAAATAAACACTTATTTTATTATTTCTATTTTTACATATAGGTATCAAGCTACCCCTAATGTTACCTAATGCAGAAAAAATATTATTGAATGATGAACCACATCAATCCAATTAAATAAAGAAAAGAGTAAAGAAATAAGGTTGATAGAAGGGAGAACACAAATGACTCAATAAATTGAAGTCTTTTAAGATTTAAGTAATCAGATTGTTACATTTTTAGCTGACAAAGGAACCAAGTGGCACTCGGAAGATAGGAGTCACAAAACCTTATTTATACCGTCAGGCTCAGAGGACTGTTTCTCCAAAGTCTGAGCCCCGATTGCAGGGAGTGTCAGGTGTATATAGGGTGAGTTTTATTTGGTTATATTCTATGATAAGTTCTGTTTTCCTGCTTTCATATATCTAGGTTTGGCAGATGCAGGTGCCAGGTGAGGGCAAGGCCACAGTTGCAGGGAGCAAGGAAGATTTACAGGAACAGAGGCTTAATTGTAAGCAGGGATTTGTCCACATCAAGATGAGTAGAAAAGTTGACAGAATAAAAGATTATATTAAGAGAGGGGGATCTGTAAGTTAGTGATTTTGGAGGTGCAGTTTTGAGTAAAGTAGCCGCTGAATGGGACATACTTATACATTGAGGAACTGAAAGGCTGGGTGTGGATAGATTTTTTATGCAATAATAGAAAACAATACAAGAATAAAAAAATGATTTGAATATTTTGATTCTCTTGCTCTTTATTATTTGGTATTAAGCATTACAGTAGAGTATGTTAGACAAACATTTGAACAGATTTGAGTTTTATGCCATTACCATTTTTATCTTATTGTCAGGTGCTTCACTAATTAATTATTTTTAAAAATCCACTTTTACATATCATAAGTACTCAAGGAAATGGCTGAGAACTAACCACTGAAGGCATAAAAATTACATTTTTATGTTTTAAAAAAAACATGTTTTTGAAGGACGATACCTAGAAGGGAGGCTGTAGGCATTATTGATCTTTGCCTAAGTGCATGTAGCTTGTCATTTTATTTAACAGCTTTATTGAGTTATATATTACATTTAAAAATGTTTATTTATTTAAAATGTACAACTCAATGATTTTTAAAAACTTTACTGAATTATTTAACTATCACCATAAATGGGTTTTATAACATTTCCATCTGCCAGTGAGATCTCTCATGATTATGTACAAGTAATCTCTGTACCCCTAGGCCCAGACAACCACCAATCTCCTTTCTGACTCTATTTTTTTTCATAGTCATTTCATTTAAATGAAATCATATATGTTGTCTCCTATCTCCTGTATTGGTGTTTATTTACTTTTATTGCTGATTAATATTTTACTAATAAAGGTATAACAATTTATTTGACTATTCAGCAATATACTAAAAGGGACAGCTTAGATTATTGATTTGAGATCATTCTCCTTTGCTAATGTAGGTCTTTAAAGCTAGATTAGGAATGCTAAGCAGTGCTTCAGGTGTGGACCATAAATGTTGATATTCTCTGTTCTGTCTACTGGCATTTGGAAAATGTAATGATGAGAGATTCAAAATTGTCAAGTTTCAATAAAACAAAGTTCACAAACAATAAAACAGCTACTCCCTGCAACAAAGGCAATGAACTGTAGTTCACATACAACCAGGTCTATGACTTGCAGTCACAGAAATGCCACTATTTATTAGAACACTATGCTGTAATGTACATTTTATACTTTATCAGCATGAACACAGAAGAACCAACAAGAAAAATAAAGAACACAGAAAATCACTCACTCTGGCTCTCTTTCACTCCTCATTTGAGAAAGGGAGTAAAGACCTATTCACAACTATGTAATTTGTATAGGAACCAAGCATTAGGCGAAATTCCAAGTACTGTTTTATATCATAATTACTATATTTCATATCTGTGTCAGAGCAGTTTACATATGATAATAAATTTTCTTGTTACTTGTATGAACACCAGTTCTTAAGAAATATATATCATTCTATAATAATTAGGGCATTTCAGTTATGACCACTTGTGACAGAGGCTTGTCGCTATTAGTATATTCTATAATACAATTCACTTTAATATTATGACTCCTGGCAGGCAATTTTTGCATGTAATCAAAAAAATTTAGGTGATTTTCCAAACTAAAAAGAGTGAAATTTTCTTGCAAGAGACTAAAATGATGGTTCTTTGATGTAAGCATCGATGATGTTACTGCCCAACAGGATCTTTTAGGGCTGATGTAGAGTTAATTGTAAAGTTAACACGTAAAATAAATTAAAGGAGATATTTTTGTCTTGAATTTATACTGACTGCAAACATTTACATTTTCACTATCTTCTATATCAGGGGTTCCCAACCTTTTTATACCCTAGGGCGCATTCTAAAATATCGGTAGGGTGGCGGGCACCAGCTATTTCTAAGGATATTTATTATTGAACAAGAATAAAAAATAATAAACAAAAATAATTTTAAAACAATAAATTTATTGTACAAATTATATACACACAAAGAAACATATATACAAAACGTAATACAAAGTAAATAAAAAACACACGTATAATAAAATCATTTAAAAAAACATAAAAGAGAACAAAAAAAAACAATCTGTCAGTGTGATCTTTTGCATTGCATTTCATTGGCCAGTGCCTCGTAATTAGGAGAGTATGACGACAACCCTGTTAGCAAACAATTATTAAGATGCTCATTGGTAAGTCGAGATCTATATCGTGATTTTATTAAATTCATGTTTGAAAACAAAGATTCGCATAAATACATTGACCCGAAAAATGATTTGATTTTATATGCCGCTTTTTTTTTTAATGGGTACCTTTCTTTGTCGACTATGTTTCATAAGTCCTCTGATATTAAGGATTTTAGCAAAATATCGTTCTTAAGTTTCAAAATTTCTAACTCTAGTTCTTCTGCTTTCCCTGAACAAGGTCTGCAATACATGCGGCTAGTTCTATTACATTTCTTTCGCAAGTAAAAGGATTGATACAGAAGGAGACAATTGGCTCGATATTTGTAAACTGCAGAAATCTCTCTTCAAACTGTTTTTGAAGCATTTGCAGGGTCTCAATAAATAATGACACGTTTAATTCATTGTTACCTAGCATTTTCCTCATATATGGGAAGTGCACGAGAGACTTGACATGCAGATGTGATAGTAACAAAGTCAATTTTGCTTTAAATGCGTTTACAGAGCATATCATTTCAGCTATATTTTTGTCTTTTCCCTGCAACTCCAAATTGAAAGAATCTAATTTTTCCATGGTGTCAGCAAGAAAACCCAAATCCACCAGCCAGCCAGAGTCTGTTAGTTCATCATAATTTTCATTTTTTATCATGTATAAATGTTTTTATTTCTTCAATTAACTTCACAAATCTTGTAAGAACTTTACCTTTACTGAGCCAACGTACTTCAGTATGCAAGATGAGATCGTGTTCTTTATCTTCAGTATCTTCTAACAGGGCCTTGAAAAGTCGGTATTGCAATGGAGCTGCTCGAATAGAGTTGATTATCTTTGTGACTATTTTCATAACACGTTCAAACGGCAATATTTTACAACACAAAGCTTCCTGATGAATAATACAGTGGTAGGACATAAAGTTTGAAAATGATTCATCTTTCCTGCAAAGTGCAATAAATCCTTTGTTTTTACCAACCATTGCTGGTGCCCCATCGGTAGTTATCGCAGACAACTTATGCAAAGGCATGTTTATTGACCTGGCATATGTTCTGAAAGTTTTATAAATATCCTCACCTCTCGTCTGTGCTTCCATTGGTAATATTTGCAACAGCTCCTCTTTTACTGTGAAGTTACTAAATACCATTCTCACCATAACTGCCAACTGTGCGGTGTCTGATATATCTGTTGACTCATCAAATTGCAGAGAGAAGCAGTCACATATTTCCAAGTCAGTCTTTAACTGAGTTTGCAAGTCTTTTGAAATTGCGTGTATTCTTCTTGTGACTGTG
>PVKE010020497.1:0-27431 GCA_004027555.1 Craseonycteris thonglongyai | reverse complement strand
GAATCATCACGTTACAATAATGAGTATCAATGACTGCACTCCAGATGCTATTGAAGTTGTAGGAAACAAGCTGGAAGGGAGTAAGCTGCAGTTCTCAGGTGTTAGGAGGTCGCTCACAGAAACTGAATTTACTAAGCCTGCTTACCTTTCCCTCCTCCCAACAGAGAGCTACTCCGGCCCTGGCCCCTGCATCTGTTTTGAGAACTTTACCTATGATCAAGCAGCCTCTGACACTGGTCCTTGTGGCCATGTTCCAGGAGCCCCCAAAGCCCCACCAAGTCAGCTGGCACTATTGACTTCCCCTGAAAATCTACTAAAGGCACTAGAACAAAACTACATGAACTCCTTAGGAGAAATCCCAGCTGGAGAAACTAGTTTGAATTATGTTTCCCAGTTGGCTTCACCCACGTCTGGAGACAAGGACAGTCTTCCAGCAAATCCACCAGGGCAGGCACTCTGTTCTGAGTACAGAATGCAAATGGCTGTAGCCCTGGGCCTTGCCACACCTTCCCCAAGTGAGAATAGCAGCCTCTCCTTGCTTACTGTTTCAGATAAAGCTGAACACTGCTTCTAATCATATACACATCTCGTACCTTTATGCTACACAGATTTGGAGCAGCACAGCTCCCCCAATTCCATCAGCAGATACCTGTGAGCTACCAGCACTGGCAGGCCTGATTTACATAAGACCACTACCATTTTGCTAGGTCTCAAAGTTCAGAAGCTGTGGAACTTACTCTCTCCTTAGAGCACCTTTGCTGTAGAAATGGCAGGAGCATGGGAACAGGCTTACCTACCTTGCTGCTGTGTGTCCCAGGCTCACCTTTCTAACAGCCACCCTGACACTTGAAACAGGGATAAATCCTATCCTCTCAGTACTGGATAGGGTGTCCATGGTCCTAGAGTTCAGCCTTTAGTGAGAAAGTGTTTCCATTAAGTTTTATCCCCATGTTTACTATACTAAGGGTAAGGGAACTAGATTTAAGGCTTTAATAAAGGCCACACAAGATTCATTAGCAGAGCACAGTGTCAGTGTTAATTTATTCTGACTGTATTTAATGGAAAAGTCACAGATTTTGAGACCAAAACAGATTTTAGACTTCTTACACTAGTAAGAATTTGTAGTTCATTGGCACAGTAGAATGAACTCCTCTGAGGCACAGACCTTATCAGGTAAGATGTGAATGAATCAATGAGACCCCACAATTGTCCTTTCATCTAGCTTACCACAGTTAGATTGCAAGGAACTCCTGACTAAGTATCAAGATAACTGCATTCCTACATAGTGGACACCAGTCTTCTATCATAATTTTTGATGACTACCTCAAATAGAAAGTTTATCATTGAATAATTCCATTCACATTTTATGGTTCCTCTTTTACTTCAGGAACTATCGTATATAAATGACCTGTTTTCATTTAGCATCCTTTGGACTCTGAAATAAGTTGAGTCAAAATAGCCCCCCGTCTCATTTATATCTCTATTATACTAACCTAATAAAATAAAATTAAGCCGCATTGATGGACATTGTTGAGCCATAACTTGTGAAAAGCTATCTGTAGTGGAGAAATTCTGTTTTTGGCTCAGCAGCAGCTTTGTCTCCTTGAATCAATATATGCAAAAAACCTGGTGTGTCACAGGTGCTAAATGCATGTTCCTTTCTCTTCCTTCTGCCCAACCCTTGTTTATTGATCACATTTCTGAACAAGCACAGATAGGGGTTCCTTTTTTGTCTGCAGGAAATGACATTGCCTGTGCCTCTGGTACCAAATGCACTGCACTGTGTTACTCAACACTACTACGAAGAGAGGGAGGGGAGGACCCACACCTCTGAGTAAGGGGGCCATCAGCTAGCCTAACTATCCCTATACTAATCAGGACTTTGGTTCAGGCTTTTCATCTCTTTCCTTGCATGTATCTAAGCCTTTTGCTAGGAAAACTGCTCATGCACTCCTAACGTAGTACAAATGAGTATGTTGATTCATGTATTAGTTTCAAGAAGACTTTGGGGCCAGTATTGTCATCATTTACCCTCTTTTTGTTCCTTTGTCATGAAGCAACTATTAAAGTACACAAATGTGAATGACAATGATGACTGATTTGTAAATAGTATCTTTCATATGAATTTTCTTTGAAAAAGAATCCACAAAACCTTGAAGTCATTTTTGTTACAACAGCCTTAATTAAAATATTCACCACTGCATTACTTTGTGTTCTCCCTCAATGAAATGAAAATCTAACAGTTAGTATGGCTGCTAAATCACTTCATGAACTTAATAAAAATGTAAGGACCACGCTAAACCTCCTAATCAAAGTTGCTGTGGCACAAGGCCTGGAATCTATATATTTCACCAGGCATTCAGATGAACACTCAAATCACTGGTCTAAGTCGAAGACGACTTTCTGAAATTCAGGGTCCAGCCGAACTAACACCCTTTTTAAAACAGTGTAATTGCTTGAGTGTGATATTTTGTTACAGAATTACCTGCTTATGATTTTATAAGATTTGGTATAAATTACCAACAACAATAAAAAGGGGTGTTACTTCTGTAGAACCCTAGTAACATACCAGTAGGAAATGTGGGCCTACGTAACTGTGTTTACACTATCATTCTTACTATGGTTTTGGTTATAAACATTCCTCCCCCATGTTTATACCAACCAAATAAATTAGTATTTTATACATTAATTTCAGTACTATATACCATCTTAACAGCATTATTTTAAGAACTTAGAAATTTATATTTATGTCAGTGAAATAATTAGGATTAATAAAAACTAATGGAGAATTTCAAATACAGACTGAAGTAGAATAGTTTAATGAACCCCTAGGTAGGTACTATCATCAGCCCCAACAGCTACTAACCCATGGCTGTTTCAGCCCATTCATACCCTTATCTACTCTCCTTCCTGATATTAAGGCAAATCGTAATTTCATCTGTAAATATTGGTTTTTCTAAATGGGCATTATTTTCCTTTTGAAAAACAAACAAAACGCCTAAATTCAAATTAGTAATAATTCCTTAGAAATACCATGGTATTTTCATGGTGGGCAGGACTGGCAATACTGACCTATGAATACCGCATAAGCCTGGAGACTGATTCTCAGCTGCATGTGGGGTACCGCGATGGTCAGGCTGGAGGGAGGGACCTCGTCACGCAACAGAGCCTTGGACCTGCTGAGAGTGCTTGTGACATTCTAACACCGGACCCATACTACTTCTATCGAAACTGACTCTCCACTAGAAGGTGCATTTAAGAAAATCAAGCTGAATTAGACATCTAGTATTTGTTCTGAGAGCTCTGTGGAAAGATAAGCTGGCTTCCTTCTCAAGAATTTACTTAACATATTAAACATTTTGCATAAAGTAGAACTTTAAAAACCCTTGAAGAGATACAACAGAAAATGAAAAGCTTTCATTATTAGTTTAAATATACTGTATACAACACAGTAAATGTACCGGTATTCAATTTAAAGGACTCAGCAAATATAGCTTAGTGCTCCATAAGCCTTAAACCAACAGTTTTAGTATATTTTGGGTTTTTTTTAAAATCAATATTAAAGTAGTTACGATCTGAATGATTACTCCAACCTTTGCATGTTGAAATCCTAGCCCCCCCACCCCCGCCCAAAGATGATGGTTAGATAGGTAGAACCTTTGGGTGGTGATTAGGTCATGAGGCTGGAACTCTTATGACGGATTAGTGCTCTTATGAGACTCATGAAGCTCCCTTGTTTCTTCAACAATATGAGGACAGTCTGGGACTTAGGAGAGGGTCCTCACCTGATCATGCCAGCAATCTGGTCTTGGGACTTCCAGCCCGCAGAGCTGTGAAAAATAAACAACTATTGTTTGTAAGCTACTTACTTAAGTCTGTGGTATTTTGTTATACCAGACTGAATGGACGACATCAGTATGTTACTTTTGAACATTTTTATACATCAGAGTTTTTAAAAATGAAACAAACTTTCGTAAGTTGTTACATTATCATATTTTTCAAAGATTAGCTGTATGGTGATCAACTGTACTTTTTAGTTTCTTTGGAGGCCTGATTTTGTTGAAGATACATGTAGTGGAAGACAACGGGAAAATGATATACAGAACTGTACTTAAAGAACAGGATATCCAAAACAACTCTATTTCTAAGGGTTTGACAAAATCAACTGTTATAAGACTAGCTTTGACATTGAATTTTATTCTCAGCTTGGTAATTTCCCTTGTAGTACTTTCTTTGACCACTAGGTGGCTGTAGGTTACACAATCTGATCTGTTTCAGCCTGAAAAATCAAGAACCTTCTACAGAAATCACATCACCACCACTTAGGCTGTATATTAATTCCTCAAAAAATTCAGAATGGTTCTAAAGATTGATTTGATTGATTTGATTTATTTTTCCAAACGCTTAATAATGATGTCAGCTTGGAAAAAAATACCAGTTGGGAGAAGCTGGGATGGCTCAATGGGTTAATAAGCACTCGCTTTGCAGCCCTGGAGCCTGAGGATGGAATCCCCGCCCCAACCCAGGCGGACCCATATGCTGAAATGGGGTGTGTCCCCAGTTCAGTTCTTGCTGGGAAGCTCCCGGCCCAATTCCTGCCTTGCACAGCCCTGTGCCCACCTGTGGAGTGAAACTATATGGAAAACTAATGCTATCAACTATTGAGACTGCTCTTGGTCCTCCCCCTTCTCTCTGTGTCTCTGTGTCTGTCAAAAAACAAAACAAAACAAAAACCTGCAAAGGTATGTGTTTGATTAATTATGAATATTTAAGAAAATGTAGTTATTTTAAAACATTTGAAACAAGCTACTGTGTTACTAGACTAGATTCCTATCTGTTGTAACTATGTTACTTTGACTGGGAAGCACATATATCAGCCTCAGTGATAATCTAAATTGACACTGATTGCTTTAAAATTTCAAATAGAACACAAGTTTAAGAATTTTAAGTATATTTTATTAAGAATGTATCCCTTTGATAAGATTATGCTTCAGGAGGCTTTTAATGCCCTTGACATAAACTGTACACATTATACAAAAAAAAACAACCAAGAAAATCACACAAAAAAAACCCCCAAAAAAACCAAGATGAGCAAAACCATTTGGGGACAAACCTTATTTAAATTATACACAACTCAATGAAATATTCTTACAGAAAATATATAAATACTTTTTCTTTCTATGTTACAGTTATACAATATAAATCATATTTCAATGTCTGTTCAGTGACCTACAAACACCAGAATCTCCAAGTATGTAGCAGCGTATTACTAAATTAAAAAAGAAGAAATTCATGTGGTCAGGGAGTATTAATCTGAGATATTTTTCACAATCCCTTCACACTTTTCAAAACTAATTTACACCATTTGTTTTACAATGCAGCTTTAGGGTTTCTGACAGGTCAGTAATGAAACATTTTTTAACTATAATCTCTGAAAAATTTTTATCTCCCTCCCCCTCTGTCACAAATTTTGAATTTTGTGCTAAATCAACCTTTTTAGTGGCAAAATTATGATACACTAGTTTTGGTTTTTGGTTTTTTTTTTGGCATAAATTATATTTTTCAAATTAAATACTTTATAAAGTCAGACAAAATGTGCAATTTATGCATGCTGTGGCATAACTATCCACCTACATTACAAAAAATACTCCAAAGGCAGGAAAATCCACATTGTGTGAATCACATAAACCCACTATGTATGAGAAACACCCTGGGAACCTGCAACTAAAAGAAAAAAGAATACTCCTAGGAAGACTCTCAGATTTGGATATTGTTTGATAAGCACTGCTAATAATTTCACTGGTATACTTTTATAATAAAACTCTTCCTGTAGTATTACTCGTGAAAGTAAACTGGTAATATGTATTTCCTGAATGGAGAGACAATGGAGACCTTTCCCAACTTACATTTTGGAAAATCTGAAATGTCCTTTCATTTCACCATCAGTTCTCATAAAACTCTGGCAATAATTCTACTTTTTTTCTACCCTCCCCTCCTGCTCATTTTAATGAATTGGGAATCTGAGGCAAAGCTGGAAGCATAGGACAAAGGGGAAAAACTTTACTTCCAAAGGACCTTTCCCAAGGTAGTATATACAAAGCTCATCTCACACAAAATTAGCACCTCACTCTTATCATGCAAAAATAATCGCAGTTATAATTTGGATAACAATTTGGTTTTTATTGCTTAATGATCTGTGCTTTAATGTGGGGGTAAAAGGCATCCTCTGAATGGAATGAAAAATTTTATATAAATATCAGTAGACAAATCTAAATAAGCATTTGACACCTCACTTTTGAACACTTTGCCATTATAATATGCCCTGAAAAACTCAGCTTTAAATATTTCAAGCTCTGGACAAAAGAGCTGAAAACTATTAAAGTCACCATTCCTAAAGGACGAGTACATGTGATTTCAGATTAACTAGTATAATAATGTATATACCTACCTTCAAAGAGCCTCTTTTAATGTGGTCTTACAGAATGTCCTTATGCTACCACTCTTTATTAGAAAACATTTTTATTAAGGAGAAGAGACTTTACCTCCTCCAAGCTACCCAAGCATAAATAGGAAATAAAAGTGTAAGAAATTTTAGACTATATTTAATTATGAATACTAATTCCTAAATTCCTTATTTATCAGTATTTACTTAGTATGTGAAGCTGAATTTTGTTCTTGAAAAAAACTTTTCAATTAGAAATAACAATTCACTTTACAATTAGAAATTCAGTTTACAACCATCACAAATGCCCAAATTCCTCCAAATTATCAGTAATTAGCAATAGTACAAATTTAAGTAGACTAAGATTAACTCTAAAATCTTGAAAAACTATAGTACTGACATTATTTTGGTATTTTATAGTCTGATAATATCTATTATGTATAGATGTTTTTCTCAATTATTTCTATTACCACTGACACCATTTCTAATCTTTTCTGCTAAATTTTAGTATTTTTAAACACCTAAGTTAATCACTTGGCACTGCATGTGAGTATTTTTAAGCATTAGTCTACTTTTATACAAATACCCAAAGAAGACATTAGACCGGTCAGTGAAACACTGATGAACCAAATAGCACTGCACATTTAAGTACATTTTTTTCTTAAATTACTAATAACCACAAAGCTCTGAGTGTCTTCCCAAACTAAGTGCTATAGGCAAATATTATGTTGTATACATACAAGTCTTTCAAAGTAATAGTTCAGGCTAACAATAATTAAGATTTCATTTCAGGATGGATAAATGAGGTGGGGTCCGGGGATGGTTTTGTGTGTGACAAAATTACTGTTAACTTCCGAGGAATTAAATCACAGATTTTATACCCTATATTAACTGAGGTAGTGTTTAAAATGAATGTCTAAAACATGTTAATCCCACTGTGGATAAGATTACTATATTATCTCCTTTGGAGTTTTTAACCACTATTTGGTCTAGTATCTCTCACATTTGGTTCTCTGCAAGGCAGTTTAATCATCCAAGACCAAAGACCAAGTTGACAGGCAATGTTCTTAGAAGTACTGTTGACATTTAAATAAACACTTGGGTTTAGTGATAAGTTAAAATAATTGTTTATCTTCAATTGAATTTTATGTGGGAAAATCTGAAGAACCACTTTTTAACATAAGCAGCAGCTTACAGCCCTTATCTGCTTTGTTATAATGTAAGTTGCTACACAGTGCACATAAGAACAATTCACTGAAGTGCAGTCAAAGAGGTGTTATGAAGTGAGATGAAATGCTTCATCCCAATTGGAACTTTCAGTGCCAGCAAATTAAAAAATAATATCTCTGTGAGTTACAATTTCTAATTCACAGGGTTCTTTACAGAGATCTCAGAGAACAAGCCCATTATAAAAGGATCTGTAATATGGGAAAATATTAATCAATGTATTTATGACTGTCAAGGCTGATGTATAACTGTAAAAATGGTATACACAAATGAATTAAAAAAGGGTTCTATCAGTCCAGCTGGATTCTTTTTTTTTTTTCTATTTATATATAGACCTCAAAAAAGATAATTTTTCATTTACAAGCATTCTAATGATGGCCATGCTATTATTATATACAAATTTGCATATGTTTAATTCCTGTAACAATTTCGAAATAGCTTTAGACATACACAAATTAAACACAAATAAACAAAACTTTGCCCTCATTAACTTAACTTCACAAAGGTGTTAAAGGCAATAACTGTACTCCGAACTCACCTATCACTGCATTTAGTTTGTGCAAAACAAGAACACTGATATAAAAATTAAATTACTGCTGCTTTAAAATTTGGTACTTAAGGCTTTTCACTATAATTTTTAATCGTAATAAAGTGTCATTAATGACTTTTTAAAAGGAAATACGGTTCTTCTTTTCCCATGGAATGTGTAGTAAGTTGAAGGCAAATTTCTTTTCCTCAGGAGATCCAAAGTATTATTTAATGCTTTCTTTTGCTTTAGGTCTAAATTAGCAGTGCTTATTCAAGTTCCTGTTTAAAACAGTGATATGGGAAGTTGATGAAAACAGAAGTCACTGAAAATATATGCATTCTATTAATGGGAAGTATCTGAATTATAAGACGATTTTCTGATTTTAATCAGGAATTATAGTGAAAAACCTTAATCAGCTCAAATAGCCTATAATGACACATTGCAACAAAACTGAAGAGAAGGAAAACAAATAGGAAACTTTATGCAAGTCTAGTAACATAAAAATAACTTATAAATCCTGGGTTGCTGAGGCTCTTCTTTTGCTCTGAGGTTACAAACCTCTGAAGTAGTGTTACAAACATTAAGAAAAATGTGAAAGGGCCAAAGTTCCCCCTTCTCATACCAGCAGTTATAGCACACCCCACAATGATAACAGGGTGTAGTCTCAGAGACACTGATTCCTGGTTTCCATGAATTAGTTAACAAACAAGGCATCTTTTTATTTACCCTAAAAGAGAAATCAGAAATAACTGTGTGGAGGGTACTTCTGAATATCCTATTGTTCCACTGTTAAATACGTATTTAAAATGAAAAAATAGAAAACCTATGTAGGTATTCAGTGCTTGGCTCTTGCATACAATGGTAACTAAACTCTTAAAACTGTGGTAATGAACAATGATCCCTCAACAGGGCTCAACAGGGAAAAGAGGAAACTGTTGGTTAGGGAAGTCTGCAGTTCCAACTGTTCATGTACCAATAACTGCTGGAACAGTGTACAGAAGATACTCCTGTCTGTACTGCTCAGTCAGCATTTTCTGAGGCATTCATGAACTCCACAAATATGAATATATATAGTATCCATTTATATACATCATAAACATGAGGTCAGGATTCTGCTGATGTATCAACTATAGGCTGTTTCGGTGGTGTTGCTAAGACAGCCTCTGCTTCTTCATGCATCTAGAAAAGAAGTGGTACATTTTAAACAGATATAATGTTTCTTTTACCTTAGATCAAACACAGAATTATTCTTGAAACCTAAGTTTCAGAAGTGCAAATCCTACTTACTTGTAAAAATTGTACATCTTGAAATAATTCTTGTATGAACCTCCGACATGGAAGTCTAAAGGTGCAATGTGACAGCAAATGGGAAACCTCAGAGTAAAGGCATATGTCATCAAATGTTTGGGGATACTTCTCCTTAATTCTAAAATAAAAGACAAGACAGCGTGATAAAAACTGTAATAAGAACTACTTATCCTCCAAAGTATTCCTTTTTATATACTGTTTTCTTCAGATATTGATTAGATGACATATTTGCTGGTATAGCGTAAATATGTGAAATATTAAACATACCTGTCTCACACTTAAATTAGATTCTTTAGGCTTTCGGTTACCCTTTAAAATAATCAAAATCCAAATGCTTCTTGGAAAGTTAGAACTACTCTATTTCAATGGCAGGAGAAATTGCAAAATTTATTTACCAGTTTAGAATGACTCAAATATTTTCAAAATCAAGTTTTAAAATATAAACATGTTTTTAAATTAGACTAAAGTTATTAATATCCTTGACTGAGCTCTTGCTCTCTTTATCTTTCAACCTTCAAACAGTGGCTTTTAGCTAAGACAGCCTCTCAGAATCAGCTGTGAGGTGTGGTGGGCAGGACCCACTATTCCTAGAGCCCCTGACCAGGAGGTCGGCAGCAGGACCCTGGCATCTGTGTTCCTATTTTTTTTAAAGCCTAACAGGAGACTCTGAGGTGCATTTCTTTTTAGGACTACTGCTTTAAATAGTGCAAACCAAAAATGTTGTATATTCAGTTTGAACTTTGTCATGTTGCTATGATTTATAAAAACAAAAATATGCAACTTTTACTAAGAAAAAGAAGGAAAAACAGAAAAGTAAAACCAAGAAAACATTTTTATGTCAGCTTTTCTCAAAGTTTTTGGTTTCAGGATTCCCTTACTTGCTTAAAAATTATTGAGGACACCAATATTTTTGTGGGCTATAGCTATCGATAACTACCATTTAAGAAATTAAGAGAAAATTTCAAAATATTTATTTATTAAAAAAGAAACCCATGTTAACATAAATATATATATTCTAATGAAAAGTAACTATATTTCCCAAAACTAAAAAAGTGAAAAAAAGTGGTTTTACATTTTTACAGAAATCTTTAAATCTGATTTAATAGAAGACAGCTAGATTCACATATCTCCTTCTGCATTTAATCTATTACCCTATGTTATTTGAGTTGAAGTATATGAAGAAAATCTACCCTTATAAATATAGATCATGCAGTTGAGAACTACTGATGTAAGCTATTTAGTCTAACAAAGTATTTCAAATATCTTTTTCATCATAAAAAGCAGAACAAACAATACTCATACTTAATATTGACTTACGTTAAAAGCCCAGTTTCATGACATTTAGTTGAAACTGAACTACTCAAATTAACAACTAATCTTAGGACTTCTTTACGAAGGAGTATACGGCACATTGGTGTATCATCTGGAATTGTTTTAACACCTGAAAAGAAGATTAAAATATTTTATCTACAGCACAACAGAAAATGGTTTTAACTCATGAAAATTGCTTTTAAACTTTACCTAACAATCTACAACTGAGATAAATTGCATGTGACCTGCCGATCATTTTGGGAGCAAAATTCTTTCTAATGAAAAGCAGACAGCAAAGAGGATACATATCAGTGACTACCGGTAATACAGGTACAACAGCTGGCTAAATACGCTTCACTAAAACTATGTCACAGTTTTGAGGCAACTTTAATTCACATTACTTACGAACAACAACAAAAACCAACTTAGTTTTATTAACAATGCTTGTATTTCAATTTGAAAATGTACCTAGTAGCAATTCTGTACTTTTGGTGCTGCTGGCTGAGCCTTCTTGAGACACTCCATCACTGCATCCAGAAATCCCTGAAAACTTAGAGGGAACCACTTCTAAGGGATTATGGATAGTCTGCTCACACCAATCAGAATATGGAATGTCTTGAAGGTCTGAAAAAAAAATTAATTATTTAAATTAAAGTATCACAATGACTTACTTCCTATGCTTGCACTATATACTATAGAGGAGATGATTCCTTGTAATTTCTTTCCAATGTTCAAAAATTATTTTCCATGATGAAGATTTTTCAAAGTAAATCTGGACAACTCAGTGATATTTATACATAAAATTTTATTTTCCTAAATTAGAAAAATAATATACTATTATAATATGTGATTATTTAAAAATCCAAATAAAGATGTATAGAGAATAAAAAGTGAAGGTACCTTATTCCTTCCATCCTTCCCACAGCCAAACTAAATATGAAGGGGGACCCAAATAAACCCTAGAAAAATTCTGTGTTTATTCATACACGTCTAAACTTCAGTCACGTTCAAAATACTGTTTGATGCAATACACATATTGAGATGCTTTTTTGACTGCTCAACACAGTTTTTGAACTTGTCGATTTTGATACCTTTTAGTGCTTCTACTGCTTTTTGTTTCACCTCTTCCACATCAGCAAAATGTTTCCCTTTGAAAAGTTTTTTAATCCATGGAAACAAACAGTTGCTTGGGGAGAGATAGGGTAAATAGGGAGGGTGGGGCATGGGGGTGGGGAGGTCAGTAATGCCACTTTTTGGCCAGAAACTGCTGAACACTCAGCGCAATGTGGGCAGGTGCATTGTCATGCAACACACTGTTCATGTAAATCACCCATCATGAAATGGGCAGACATGTTTAAAGAGTCTCCAAAAAAAATTCACTGATGCTGAATGCAGCCTCTCACAACGCTGGCTGGTTCACTGATGCAGATGGAGTTCTAGTACACTCACCAGCTGGAGGGGAAGTCTGTACTACAAGGGGCTTGCCCTCCAGAAGATAATTCTGGTATTTTTGGGGTCCCCCCTCACACACTCTCTATAGTTAAAAATCTGATTTCAGATCTTTTGCTACTTTAAATTTCTTGGGTATGTAGTATGATTATAATATATGTATTACTATTCTATGACTCGCTAACCCTCCCTCCCCCGCATTTAATAATTACCAAAATAAGAATCATACTTCCCTGGTTTATCAGTTTATTCCTTAAACTTACTATACTACCCATGCATGGGATTTAAGTCAACCAAACACATCTTAGTATTTTTTTATTTAAATATTTTCTAAGCACTTAAATTAAGTGATTATAATAAATGGAAATCAGAAATATCTGGGTTTTTTTTTTTAGGTACTAACACTAGACAACCTATAAAATCATACAACCTTAGTACTATATAAGATATATTGGAAATTAGTTAAAGCTTTCATTTCATGAAAGAAAAATGATTCAGAGACAGGATACACACCATTCAGTTGGAAGGTTAAGACCCCTTGGAAGCTTGTCCAGTACTTTTTCCATTATATTATAGAACATACTCAGAGAAAAGGAAATAAAGGTACCATACTTTTCCATGTATAAAATGCCTCCATGTATAAGGCAGCCTCTACTTTTCTAACCCAACATTAAGAAATCAATACACAGGTTACTCCCATTTATAAAACAACCCCCAATTTTTGGTCTAACAACTTTAGACAAAAGTACTGTCTTATGTACTAAAAAATACATTATATTTTTAAAAGTCCAGGAACCTAGACCAATGTCAACACATGCTACCTCTCCTTGTACTGTTTTACACAAAAGAAAAATACAGTAGGCTCTCCGTTAACCAGAATTCTCAAGCAATCAGCACTCTCACTCAAGAAGCAAAAAAATAAGTAAAAGTTTTTTTTTTAAGATTTATTTTAGGCTTTTGACAGAGAGATAAAGAGAGAGACACAGAGAAGGGGGAGGACCCAGAGCAGTCTCCATAGTTGTATGTCATCAATTTTTGACAGTTTCGTTTCACACAGGTGGACAGGGGCCACGCAGGGTGGGAACTGGGTTGGGGGCCTACCACATGGGAGGTATGCCGCTGAGAGCTGGGAGCTGAACCAGGGGCCTCCCGCATTTGAAGCTCACCTCCATGAGAACTGACTGGAGGCCACACCCCAGGTCAGCACATGGGTCTGCATGGGCCAGGGCCTTGATTTGATCCTTGCTCCCAGGGGCCGCAAAACAAGTGCATAACCTGTTGTGCCATCCCTGCTCTCCTCAACCCCTGCAAAAAATTTTTTTGCATGACATTTTGCTGGTTGCTTCAGAATGCTGGCTGCTAAAGTTTCAGTTAACAGAGAGTCTACTTGCATTTACCCGGCATCTACCAATCTCCACGGGTGCTGGTTACTATTATCACCACTTCATCTCACCTCTAAGCACCTCTTAAGATTCCTATTTACATAATACTAAGCATTAAATGCTTTGGTTCCTTGGGAGAGATCTATAAATTCAGCAGAGTTTTAAATTTTTGGTTAAGAAAATCATATGTCTGTCAGGTATTTAAAACAGGCTACTTATATATTGATTTAAAAAACAAAACTATCGCCCCAAAAAATTGAGAACTGAAGATGTATTAACACTTAAAAACCAATAATGCTGAATAAACTGGTAAGAGATGAATATGTTATTGTAAGCTGAGTTGATGAGCTACCCAAGGAGTATGAGAATATATTCCAGCACAAGTAACAGCAAGTTATACTTTTTTCAATCGACATGCTTCTAAAAAATTACAAACTAATTTATTTCAGCCTTGCTTTTAACCAGTAATGACTTAACATTTATAACCTGTTAGAATTGCATTCGATTTCTAAAGATGTCATTCATTCTCATTTAAATTAAAAAAATCATTTTTCTAGTTAATTTAAGTTTAAATATAGTAATTAGGGAAAGCCGGGATGGCTCATTGGGTTAAGTGCTCGCTTTGCAGTCCCAGGGATTGAGGATCAATCAAGTCCTGGCTCCGGCCTGTGCAGACCCACATGCTGAACTGGGATATGCTTCTGATGTGAGAGGCTCCCAGTTCAGTTTTAGTCAACCCAGTTTGGCTCTGGATCGAGGGGATCTGCCTCCCATGTGGGAGGCCCCCCTGCCCACCTGTGTGGAAGAAAACCATGTCGAAAAACTGATGACATACAACTACAGAGACTGCTCTGGGCCCTCCCCATTCTCTCTGTCTTTGTCAAAACAATAAATCTTAAAATATATATATAGTAATTAGTTTATCCAGTTTGGAGATGAGAAATAGCATCTTAAGTGTAATAGTAACAGAAGGCATTTCCTACACTGGATGTATATTTTTGTGAAACATGCTCAACCTTATGAATAAAATTTTTAATGAAATAATTACATGTGTTAAATGAAAACTTCAGAGAACATGTGTGTAAAATATGGGCACTATTTATAAACTGGCAGGATAGGAGAACCAAAAACTCTGGGAAATGGGGGAAGGAATGCAGCTAGTTGGCCTACTATTTCTTAAGCATGGCAGATAATTTAGTCTTAACTCCACTGATGGCAAAACTGTGCATGCTCTCTTGATACCTTTATTTTCCATCTTCTTTTAAGAAGTATTTAATGCAATGCATATTTTTACTCTAGACATTTCAAATTTTTTTTAATTTGAAGCATTTTGTCCATAAACTGAAATAGTTTTATCGATATGACTGATATTTAGGTTAACTGTAGTTGTTTGCCTTTTTTTTGTTTCCTCTACTTTTAATTAACTATTCTAGCTTAGCTTATTTTATCTTTTAACTAAAAACAGCATGTGCAAAATAAAAAGCTCTAAGCAAAAAATATGTAAAAATCCATAATGCAGAAAAATCATAAGCTAAATTTTCCTACCAGAAAGCAGTTATGTCCCAAAATAGTTTACAGGAAACTCTGAAACAATTATTTATTTAAAAAATTAAGAATTTCTGTGAGGAGCTCTATCTCTCCAATACATATAACTACCTGATAACCAATGCTTTTGGGCAGCACAAGATATAAAAGAAAGTGAGCAACATTTTCCTTACGAGTACAAAAAGATCACTATTGTAAGTGAACTACCAGAACTGCTGGGAGAATATTATTTCTAACATAAATAACTTACTATGAGTTACCATTTACAAAGAGCTTCCTGAATGCTAATCTTACATGTTATTAAATACCAAAACAACACCAGAAGGTAGATATCATTATTCAAATTTAGAGAATTTGAGCAAAAATAAAAAACAAAGCTCAATAAAATTACATAGACTGCCCAACTAATTAGATGAAAAATTTGGCTTTGAGCCTAAGTCTTCTTGACATTAAAGCTAACTGTCTGCTATATTTACATCAGATATCTTCAGTGTTCCCCCAAGCTCTAGCATTTCCTGCCCTACACCCCCATCTGTTATTTGGGTAAGGGTCAAGTAGAGAGGACGCCACTTCATCATCCCCCCTTAACACCATCATCTGCACACCACTGGTCTTCTATAAAGATTTTAATTAAAACATGTGTTCTGCAACTAAAATAATTTTGAAAACCAGCACTGTCTATTTAAGCTCTCCTCTCCCCAGTACAGTTTCTACCCAGTCCTCACAAATTATCAATAACCTAGACATTCAAACTCATCTTTTGGCTGTTTTTTTCCTAATGCTCTCGCTTTCACAGGTGGCCTGGTATAAAATGCCTGTGTAAGATTTCCCACTCTAAGTTAGTTAGCGATACGAGGAAAAATGAGGTGGTGTATATAAATTGGACCCAACAGAAACAATATACTGAATTTTGAAAGACGAACATTTTGCCTTGCAAGGTAGAACTATATAGGGCATGAATATCTATCAAGGTGGCAGCTACAGATCACACATGGGTTAAAACTAGTTGTGGTTGTCTATGACTGGGTAATTAGAGGCTGGTTTCCCCATTTCTTATTTGATAAATGAGTAGAAAACAGTACAGCAAAACTCCACAATAAGTGGTTTGTAGGTATTATTGACTGACTGAAGCAGAACTTGCAGAAAAAACATCATAAACGATGAATATAGCCAAATGATTTAAAATAGCATCTTCTCTACTGTGTGCAATACTTCAGAATACTGCTCAAACCTTTTCACTCACAGTGATGCTCACAGTGCGAAGTGCTTTCCAGTGGTATTTCAAATCCAGGTCTCGTGAGTAGAGAACCACTGAGGGAACCAAGGAGAAATTTGGAAGAGTGATCCAGAGAACTTGGGTCATTAGGTTTTTCTGAGGGTAGCTTAGTGATATTCACCAAGAAAAGGCATCTATGGTTAACACTTGAACACATATATACTAATTTGAAATTGCTATTATATGTCACTTGCTTAATCATATGAGGTCTGACAATTGTCTGACAATTAAGTTCAGAACTTGCCACCACACGCTTATGGCAGCACTGTACAAACAACTTGGTAAGGTTTCGTAACCTGGTACCTCAATGTCTCACAGCTGAGTTCATGTTGATGTGTGGTGGTGTCTTACTGAGTAGCGTTCACTATTGTTGTTGTGTATTTTGTGTACCATTGTGAGACTGTCAGAGCTTGAATTAGAGCAAGGAACAAACATTAAATTCCTTGTTCAATTTAGCAAAAGTGGAAGTGAAATCAGGGACACGTTAGTCCAAGTTACGGACTAATGCCAATGAAGAAAACGGCAGTATACAAATATATTAAAAAATGTTCTGAGGGTAGAGAAAGCGTCATTGATGACGAGAGGTCAGGGTGGCTAGTAACAAGCAGAACGGATAAAAAACATTGCAAATATCCATTGAACTGTGCATCGAAACTGTCAGCTGTGAAAAGCATAACAGACCAAGTTAACATCAAGAGAGAAAGTTAGGAAAATCTTCACTGATAATCTTGGCATGAGAAAGGTATATGCAAAAACGTCCTGGAGCTCACCGAAAAACAAAAGCAAAAGAAAGTCAAAGTTTGCCAAGACCCTTCTGAGAAGCAAGATGATGTTTTGGGTCATGTTACCACTGGTGATAAAACATGAGTATACCAATACAACACTGAAACAAGGTGTCAAAGTGCACAATGGAAGTCAGCCAATTCCCCACCACAAAAATGTTCTGTCCATCCATATCAAGAGTCAAAACAATATTGCTAACCTTTTTGCTATCAAAGGGACTGTTCATTATGAATCTGTACCAACTAAACAGTCAACCAAGTTTACCATTTGGAAGTGCTATAAAGGCTGTGTGAGAAAGTTAAGACAAATATAACATGACATTTTTGACAAAAATTCATGGCTCTTGCATCACAATATACCAGCTCACATGGCACTATCTATGAGAGAGTTTTTAGGCAGTAAACAAATACCGGTAACTGTATTTGAACACCCTACCTACTCATCTGATTGGGCCCCCAATTACTTTTTGTCTTTACCCAAAGATAAAGCAAATACTGAAAGGAAGGCATTCTGATGACATTCAGGACATCAAGGCTCTGATGGCCATTCTAGAAAAAGAGTTCCAAAATTCCTTTGAAGGGGGCACAGGTGTTGGCATCTGTGCATAGCTTCCCAAGGGAAGTACTTTGAAGTTGACCATAGTGATATTCAGCAATGAGGTATGTACCGTATTTTCCGGCGTATAAGATGACTGGGCGTGTAAGACGACCCCCTAATTTTACAGTTAAAACATAGGTTTAGGCCTATATTTGCTGCATAAGACTATAGCCTCGGAAGTGGGGGGTAGTCTTATACAGCGAATATAAGCCTAAACCTATGCTTTAACTGTAAATTTAGGGGGTCATCTTATACACCCGGTCGTCTTATACGCCGGAAAATACGGTAGTACTTTTTCTAGGATGAGTTTGTGAACTTAATTGTCAGACCTTGTATAAAAAAGCTGAATATGCATCTGATTTACTCTCTGACCAAAAATATACTGAGTGCCTACTATGCAAAGCAGTGTGAAGTTAGGTATTAGAAATAACAAAATAGAAAGACATAAAGAGACCATATCCCAAAAGAACTTATTGAGCGGAAAGGAAAAAAATAACCAAGCAATAATTATTGTATGAGAACTATGTAGAAAGGACGATGAAAAGTGGAGAAAGGGCAGTCAATATCTAAATCAGAGAGTCAGAGAAAGCTTTGTAAGTAAAATACTCCGGACACTTAGGATAAGGAGGACTTGCCAAATAGATAGTGTATATGTGTATGAACTTGCATATGTGAGGAGGGGTAGGGACATGAGGAAACAGGAGGTAAAACACCTATCTCATATGTAGAATCATGAAAAAAGAGCAGTTTGTTCTAAAACTTTAAATCAGTCAGTAATGGAATGTCAATTATGAGAGAATGGTGAAAAAAGATAACAGACTGATCAAAGAGTCGGTGTTCTGGTCATGAATAAACAGCAAGTAAAGCACTGTCAAGAGATTAAAACCTGGCAATAGTCAGAAAGTGAATTGGAAAGGGCCACAATTGGAGACTGAAAAACTAACACTCCAACAGGGAGATGTTACGTGACTGAACAAGGCAAAGGTAGTGAGAATAAAGTAAGAGGGATGATCCATAGGGCAGGGAGGTGACTTGTGACTGGAGCAGATTCAACTTCAGGTAGATTCCTCTACAATGACTTAATCACTCACCTGAATGGCTACAAATTGCACTTAGTTGGTTACTGGGCTGAAAACCCAGAATTTCAATGCAGACACAATAAAGGCAGTTATCATCTGTATGCTCCTGTAGTCCAGTGTCTTCTGTACTTTCTAAAAACAGGGAAGCATCTGAATGGATTGAATTCATGATTTCCGTAAGACTCATCTGCTGTCGGAGCAAGTGAAAAGAGTTTTTTACAAGACCTCCAGTTCCAGATGGAAGACCTGTGCATAAATAAATAGTTATATAAATAAATATAAAACATAATCTGAGAAATATGGTATCAGTGACACTTTTTGACTAACTACGTGGAATTTTAAAGAAAAACCAGGGGCAAAAAACCACAACTCTTTTTTCTCACTCAAAATCTAAGCTTAACTGGAAAGAAAAAAGAACTATTTGCTTTAACTAGAAAAATAATTAAAGTCAGCAGATACGTTTATATTATTTTAATATGAGATTTTAGATACAAAATGGAAAATTGATATTATACAATTAAAGCATCATTTCAATTATCCTTACATAAAGAAAAGTAATAATTCTGAGTCTAAAAGGGATACTAGCTTTAAAAAATAACACTATGAAGCTTTAAACCTATAGCTGATATGCATATATTAAAATATTACAGTTCATAAAAAAGAGAGACATTTTTATCTCTTTCCTTTGCCCAAATGGCTGTTTCTTAGACCTATGTGGATTAATGTTACAAATTTTATATGTATTAGTTTTTTTAAAACAAAAGTAACTGATAATTTTTGTTTTCTTAGAAGCAGGGTACTTAGTTGGAAAAACACTTTCTTAAATCTCTCAAGCACACAAAAAAATACCATAGCTTCTCCATTAACTGGAACTGAAGCAACCAGCCCTCTCCAGCAACCTTGAGATTTTGCCAGTTGCTTGAGTTCCAGTTAATGAAGAGTCTACCTACATTTATTTGGCATCCACCAATCCCCATGGGTGCTGATTAACAGAGAGTCTACTGTATCATGGTTTAAATTTAAAATCACTCAACTATTTTAAAGATGATTCAAATGTAAGTATATCTTAATTTGCAGTGTCATCCTACTGGAAAAAAAACCTATTTCTAATTAACTTTAATTTTTTAAAATTTATTTTTAATATAAACAAAGGCTTATGAGAATAAAAACAGGCATTCATTACCTCCTGCATCATTGGAAAACATTCTTGAACCTCGATCATCATGTGGAGGTACGTTTTTAGTCTGAAAATAGGGAATATCCTTTACCTAAAACAGATATAAATCATGGTAATTCTTGCTATAAAAAGAAGTCCACTTTATGAATATCAGTATAATTAAATGAAATACAATTTAGATAGAATTACTATAGCACATGAACCTGTAAGAAAACATTTACTAAAGGTTAAATTACTAAAACTTGACAAAATAACAAATAATCCTTAAAGTCCTTATTTATTCTTGTGAATTAAAGGAATATTAATTATTTTAGAATTTTTTCAAAATGTTTTTAGACTTCTGAGAAAATGTGTATTCTTTAGTACTATCTACCACCTAAAGATGTGTGAGTATCTCATGGGATTAGGGCTACCTTGTATGACTGACTGGGTACAACATGTGGCTGCCCCGTACAGATAAATAAGATCAAGAATTAAAAAACAAAAATGAAGAATACATCATATACCTCAAACTTACAAGATGTTATATGACAATTACATTTCAATTAAAAAAAATAAACCAGATATGACTCAAAAGCACGGTTAAGAATTCACTAAATTTCTATAGAGAATATGCTGGATAAAGAAATCAAGTAAGATGCTGATTTAGTGTGGAAGGAGAAGCAAAGATAATGTCCTGGGGACTTGGCGATACTAGATAAGAGTACAGAATAGCTGAAAGGGGTGACTTAATTTTGATCAAATTTTTTTAAACAAACTGCCTTTAAAAAAAATCATCTTCTCCATATTAGTATTCACCCTATAAGTTTTAGTAAGCAGTTCTCAAATATCAAAAAAACAGAAAAGCAATTCATAAGAAAACAACAGAATTTATAATACCTGGAATATATCATTGATGTCTACCGGAAGAGCAAGACCAATATAGTCATCTGAGCTCCCATATGTTGCACTGGACACCATGGACCTTACTGAGGAGGATCGCTGCAGGGTATTTTGATTAATAGGACTTAATAAATCTTCTTTATCTAATGAGGCATAACTTAAAGCTTTCATGAACCTATAATACCATAAATAAACACTTGTATTAGTTTCTTGATTTGCAGTATTAATCATATAAAGAAATAATTTATTTTCATAACTTCATAAAAGTACTTAGTCAAGTACTAAACAGTGCCATGTTATTTACTGAGTATAAACACTTGAAAATATTTAGGTATTATAAAATAATATATAAAAGATCATCAGGAATGTTGACTGGTACCAAAAACACTGTTAGGGTCTCCCAGGTATAACTATTATTATTTTTATGGAAAATAAGAATTACTTTTCATTTTTTGTGTGGTAATTATTTCAATGCTTTATCAACATAAGAATTGTGTGACAGAAGACAAACACAAAATAGCAAAAATGCTATCATTTTTTAATATTACAAGATAGTTATTATATGAAACACAAATTATTTACTCAACACTCCTTACTAGTGATTCCATAACAAACATGGTCTAGCAATACTTCCGTAAGATATACCTTTTTCATACAGATTCTTATTCATGCAAGAGACATGCTTATTGTACATACAAGGCTCTACGCAAGGTATCACAGTATATGAACTGATATTTGGAAACCCAAGTCATTTAATGTTTAATAATGTAGCCTGGTATTAAAACAAAGAATTATTTTGTAAAGCATACAAAATAAATGCTTCATAAACAGTTATTATCAGAGCAAAACCACTCAATTTCTACTAGTTTCCACTTAAAATCACTCATAATAGAAATTTACAAAAAAAATTTCAAAATATAGGTCAGTGGTTTTTAAATTGTACTGTTATACTTCTTCGTTTCACAAAATACAAGAACTATGTATGCAGAAAGAATTATTGGATTATTTGCCTTCCCAATCCCTTTTTTCAACAAGAGTAGCTCCATTTTTATCTATTCCATGTTTCCATAGAAACATTTCTCAAAAAGGATTTCTCCTCTTAAAAAGCAACATTTAAAAGGCTTAAAACTTCTCATTTAGTCCAATCACCACTAGATGAGGCAACTATGACCGAGATACTTCAAAATTCATGAACTTACTACACCAACTTTAATGGTGCGCAAGTGAGAAGTTTGTCTGGTTTTGATGTGGATTGCTGAGGTTTGCAAAGCTGTTGAATTCCAGGCAGGTGAGACATTACAGTATAATTTATAGAACTCTATCCAAGTTCATTCACTCAGTGCCAGTATTAGAACTCAGAATTAAGGATTCCTAAACTTCAATGTTTGTTTGTTTTTTCTACTATTCCCCAAGGAAATATCCAGTAAGACATAGTTTTTTAAGACTGCTGGATTCATACTATCCATTATACCACAGGCACCAGCATGCCTATTCTTTCAATTTTATAAGAAAACAAACAAAAATCTCAGCCTGGATACCAAACCATTATTTTAAAGTAAATTTGTAGTAATCTTCCATTCTTTTCATTTTCTCTGAACTAACCAAATAGAAATAGTAGAAAAATGAACACTGACAATTCATTTCCTCCATGGAACCTAGTATCCCAGAAAGTACTAAATACAATTTAAAGAATAAATGAAAGATTTGATGAACATAAACTTTTTTGTTATGATTTCATGACTTTGTATAAGGTGTGCCTGCTTCTCCTGACGGCTGCTTCTTTTTATTTTTTCCCCCTCAAGTAATCAAAAACACCTACCTATTCATTCTTTATAATGCCAATGACTTGGCACTTCACTCTAAAAGTAAAATTTCCAAATCTCCTTTTCCTGTTCTAACAGAAAATACAGGAAATAAGATCCTAAGAACTCAGATTGCTTAGAAAGTAAGTGATTTGGTGTAAGTGTCTTTCTGGCTTATTCCTATAAATATTTCAGCACTACAACTTTTTATCTGTGCTTCAATCGATTTGGACAGAAATGTCTCCTTCAGTGAGATCTAATAAACCTAACTGGATGGTTCAGAGTTAACAGCATACAATTAACCTTTGATTATTGCACTGAGCTAGAAGATGGTAGTACTCTTACTGCTTATTTCAGTGTACTATGTTACTTAGTGCCCCAGCTGAATGCTACCAGGCTACTGTGCTGAGTTTTCAAATAGTACTTTGTTATAGTGTAAGTTTTCTCCCCTGCTACGAATTTTTATCAACTATCCTTTCCTGTTACAGTATACCTACCAGTAGAAGCTTCTCATTTTTGCTTCTATAGGCCTGAAAACCTGATATCCAAGTTGTTAGAATAAATATTAACAAACTTAGAATGCAGGTCAGAAGTACCTCCTTTGAATAAAATTCATGAATTTTACTGCAGATTTTATACTGGTGATCTGGTGAGAGGTTTGCCTGGCTTTGTTCTGAATCGATGAGGTTGTCAAAGCCTATGAGTTCCAGGTAAATGAGACATACTGCATAATTTATGGAATTCTACGAAGAGGGATATAATTTGTTATCTGCTACCAGGAATACGTATTTTCTACTAAATGTGTAATTATTAAAACAAAACCGCTTAATAACTTTTTAATGTGATTAAGATTTTGGTTATGTAAGACCCAAATGGATTAAAGACATGATTATCAATGATGATAATAACGGCTTTTACTGAATATTTAATATAAGCCAAACACTATTCTAAGTAACTGACAAATACTAAATCCATGTAAACGAATAATCAAAAACTAAAAAGGTTTTTAGATATATTTGGCCCAACAATAAAAAAGACAGGTACAAAAATTATTGCAACTATTTAACACTGCATAGAAAACCCCTAAATGTCCCTGGGTAGAGGCAAACTGTGTTGATGAATCCTAAGAGCCAAGTAATTCAATTAATATTCATTAAGTTCCCACTTAAATGGAAAACAGCTACTTAAGTGGAAAAGAATTTCACTAAAGTTTTAAGTTACCTTAAAAAAAAAAAAAGGTCAACTTTTGGAGCCTGAAATTGACCTACCTGAAAAAGTTGTTTGTTATTGTAGGTCTTAAGCTCCTGATTCCCCCGACATGCTTCTTTTTAAAATCGATCCTTGCAGAAGCGAGAAATAAATAAAAAAAAGCTTGTGACTTATTTGTCCTTGCAAAACATCTATGTTTACTTTCAGGGCCTAAAGGAGTTTTTTCCCCCCCTCGCAGCTGCAAGAATCCATTTCAAGTCATATCGGGTAACTAGGAGCTTACAGCCTACCATAGTAAACAATTATAATAGGTCAGTTCTGAGGCTAATGTAGACATAAAACCTAGCTAATGTTTTACATTTAAGTCAGTTAAAATGTAACCATTATTGTTCATTTTTAAATATATATTTGCTCACCTGCTTGGTGTTAACCTGGACTCAAAGCTGTTGGCCTTCATGGTGATGGTATCAGTAAATAGCACATCTTTTGCTGGAGATGCCAAAGCTTCAGAATGAGATAAGGATGGATGCATTCTTTGCTGCTGTAATCTTTTCAGTGTAGCGTAGCCAAAGGCATCTCTAGGACTTGTATAACTAAAGTTACAATCTGCTAGACTTTTAATTGTAGCAATAGAGGGTGCTTTAAGGGACTGTGCCCTTCTAGGAAGTGTATGTGAAGAACCAGGAGGCACCAGGGACACTGAGTTTGATTTGGAGAGAGACAGATGGTTAGACTGTGGCATCAAATAGTGGCTTGTCTTAACAGTTTTAGTACTTACCACAGTACTCATACTTCCACAATCTGTGTCCACAGTCGTAGCATCTACACCTACTGTCTCTCGTGAAGGACTTGAGCTCATTGAACTTATGCCACTTGTCGTAGTGTCTGTATTAAAACTTTGGCTACGTATCTTTATATGTGAGCTTGTTGAACTTTCTACAACTAATCTCTCTCGGCTTGTGTTTTCTCTGTGATTCTCTGTTCCAAGACTCTTAGTGAATTTTAAGTCATTCTCTCCAATACTTGGAGTACTGCCAGTGTCTTCAATGTGTCTATTCCCCACAAATGAAGTTTCTAATTGTAATGGTTTTTGTACTGTGGATATGGGTGTAAAGTCATCACTATGATTAAAGTCAACACTGGGTTCTGTAAATGTTCTGATCCGCCTGTTGCTTGTTTTATTTTCTAATGACGGTTTCCCTCCTTTTGGATCACTGCTACTACGATGCTTTTTATTAGGCAAAGTAAGTGAATTTAAGATACGATTCTTCACAAGTTTACTAGAAGTAAAGAAAGGGAATGAATTTTTATCCTTTATAGGTCCAGGTCGATCATAAAATGCTGGCTCTGCATCTTCATTGATGTCAAGGAAAAATGTACTAGTGGAACTGCTGCCAAACCGGTCATCTTCCATTATGAACATACCTATGATCAAAGGATTAATAAAAGCACATAAAAATGACAAACAAAATCATGGTAACTATTAGTGAACTATTTCAGAAAATTTTTGTTTAATAGTCATATAGGGTAAAAATTTTCAAAAATAAAGGGTTAAATTGCTGAGCCACATAAAAAGTTTCCCTAACAGGGGGGCTATTGCAGATATAATTGGTCATCTGCATAACTACATAATCTCAATGAGGTCATACTAGAGTAGGGTGGGTCCTTAATCCAGTATGACTGATAACTTTATAAAACATGGGAAGACTATGTGAAGACAGACACACAGGGGAACACTATGTGATAACAGAGACTGGAGTGATGTAGCTGCAAGCTAAGAACACCAAGGATTGCCCGCTATCACCAGATGCTAGGAAGAGGCAGGGAGTTTCTACCCAGAATTTCAGAGGGTTCATGGCCCTGATGACACCTTGATTTTGGACTTCTAGCCTTCAGAACTATGAGAGAGTTAGCTCAGGTTTTAAGACACTCAGTCTGTGGTACTTAGTTATGGCAGCCCTAGGAAACTAATACAATGCCCTGCGCCCCAGCTACCCCCAAAAGAATTTTATTCTTTCCATTAGATCTAAATTCACCAATAAAAAAATATTGTGGGGGATAAGAAAGCAGCTTCCTGGAGATCCAGTTTAGAATTGAATAAAATGAAAAAATTATGTCATTATGAGGTTCCTCTGTTATTTCCAAAGAAAAACTACAGGATTCATGGCACAGCTTACATGAAGGGTTTCATTTCTCCAGTCAGTTTCCAGGATAAAATTAAGGGGAAAAAATAGAGAGAGAGACACTTGACTATGGATGTTCACTTGGTATAGATTTCTGGTGATTTATTCTTCAAGTCACAATTAAGTATTAGAAATTAATCTTATAATAAATACATTCCCAAACTTAAAATAAAAAATAAAAAGAACCAAGTAACAACATTTTAAATTCATGTTTAAACCAATTATGTTTATTTCTCACTTTGCCTTAGGTATTAAGAAACTCACCTAAATTCAGAGCCTAATTCTAATAAAAGACTCAATCTAGGTGCCTAATGACATCTCCAGGATTTTTTCTATTTTTAACTTTTGTTGAATAATTATCACTTCAAATATATTTTAAAGATTTATTTTTATTGTTTTTTTTTTGACAGACAGAGGTACAGACAGGGAGAGACACAGAGAAAGGGCAGGAACTGGGCCAGTAGCCTCCCACATAGGCCCCGGCAAGAACTAAACTGGGGGCACACCCCAGCTCAGCATATGGATCCACCTGGGTTGGGGCCAGGATTTGATCCTCAGGCTCCGTGGCTGCAAAGCGAGCGCTTAACACACTGAGCCATCCCAGCTTCCCCTCAAATATATTTTAAAATACAAAATAAAATCTTAAATAAATGTACATAATGCATTGTATTTCCACATTCTGTCAATTCTAACACACACATTTTTCACACCTAATATCTCTAAAATCTAAAATGCATCTTGAAGTCAATGGTATGTCCTAGTTTAATAGGGAGCACTTTTTTCTTCATTTTTAGTGGTACATAAAATATTGGTGCCTCTTATAATTCATGGCATATTAGATCTGATGAAACATGGTTTGATAAATGTACTATTTTCTTTAAAAAAGTTTTAAATTTTACACACCCAATAGCATTGAGCACAGGGCTTAAAATCACAAACTGTTTTTTATTTAACTGATTTTGATACTCTTTATGTTTTAAAATTTTCATTATTTAATTTTAAAATTTAGCTCTTCTCTCAGAAATGATCATGTGAATATAATCTCTAAAATATATTCCATTCTGTATCTGAAAAATAAATTTTAAAAACTATGTAAATGAAAAAGGTAGATAAACAAACATTGACTTATTAAATTTTGTGACAAGCCAAAAGGGGGAAATGGCACATGGCTTATTATTTAACTTGTAAATAGGATTTTCTCAAGGCTATTTAGAAAGCAAGGGGAAGCCGGGATGGCTCAGTAGGTTAGG